>MJUU01012754.1:192347-210620 GCA_002080025.1 Modiolus philippinarum | reverse complement strand
CACCCTTTAATCTCACTGAGAATCGTTGTGTCCACTATATATGTGGGTAGTAAATGGAGTACAAACAGTAATATGGACAATACACCCTGGCCCTGTCAGACACTTACCCTTTAAACTCACTGAGAATCGTTGTATCCACTATATATGTGGGTAGTAAATGGAGTACAAACAGTAATATGGACAATACACCCTGGCCCTGTCTGACACTCACCCTTTTATCTCACTGAGAATCGTTGTATCCACTATATATGTGGGTAGTAAATGGAGTACAAACAGTAATATGGACAATACACCCTGGCCCTGAACTAGCCAAAGTTGTAACACAGCTGGAATAGCTGCCCAGTAGGTTCCTACAAATGGTACAGCTGCAAAGATGGCTGCCATAGCTGAAAAAAGAAAACTTACATTTAATTATCCAATAAACAAGACAGTGAATGCAGAAACTATACCTCAACAAAAATGTGCTAGTGCTGTGTTATAATAAGGATAGAATGGAATAAAGGGCTATGCCAAGCACAGAATATGACCGCAGCATGCTGAACAAGTGTGATTCAAAGGGAATGTGAACTTAGTAAACAGCTTGACACAGATGCCGCTGACCATGTGGCCTATTCCAACGCCACCAGTATCATACCAATATAAGACCTCAAAATTTGTTTTCAGTCATATAAAAAACATTTCTTCATATCACTTTAAATAATTCAGTAATGAATTCAAAAAGATCATCCCAGATGTGCAGATCAAAATGGTTGTCAGACATTATGAAAGACATACCTGATGGTATAAAGACAATATTTACACCAAACACAGAATGTGTCAGCCATGTATACAATCCATAAAAGGCAGCCATCTTTAATGAAGCCATGAATACACCACTGAAAAAAAAACAGGCAAGTTATATATTTTTATTGATGTACAAAAAGATAAAAGGCTCATAAATTGCTGTGTTTGTCTGCAGCACCTATAACAGATGTATATTTTTACCAATACTGACTAAACCATGGTTATTGACAGAGTAAAATCAAATGCCAAAAGCTACACAAAATTGGTTGATCTTTTATGTTATATGGCAGTATCCAATTTGATTGTTGCATTTAAGGAAGTCTCTAAGAATGTGCTTTGATATAGCTTCTGGAAAGGAGTACAAGCTGGCCATATAAATAGCACCTACATAATACTCATCAAATTGCTTTATTGGTATTAGATTGTGGTCTCCCTTCCAGAGCACCTAAAGATACTTTTTCATTTGGGGGGAGGGGGTGTCACATTACAAGTGCCTTAAGTTTTGTGGACTTCTGGTTCATTTTTTGTTTATTTGTTTTGTATTTGTCATATTGTGTCCATTTGTGTTATATCTGAATTGCCATTCATAGGATTTTTTATTTCAGAGTTTTCCACTATTCCATCTTGTTGTTTCAGTATTGCTTTGCTTGTGTAGGGGTGAGGCAGCAGTTTCTTGATTACCAATAAAACTTATTCTCACTATTAGAATTTTGTTTTCTTTGCAAGCCCTAACTTCTTGTGTTTCTTTGAAATTAACCTAAAATCATCAGAATGTTTTAAATCATGAACAAATAGCGATTGAAGTCAAAAATGGAAATATGTGGTTTTTAAGTTGGACAATATGCATCTACAGTCGCACGCAAAAATAATGAAAGTCTGCATATATTTCTATCTACATTGAATGAATTGCTGACAAAATTACTGTTTAAAGCATTTTTCGGTGTGTATCTAGGTCTGTTTCAATAAGATTGCTACGCGTAGCTATGTGTCCCAAGCCACTGCAGTAAAGTCTATAAAGTCCCATAACTCATGTAAAATTTTGCGAATCAAAATGGCGGCATAATATGATCAAGTACATATGGTCGCAAATGTTCAAACAAAATTTCAGCATAATCCGTTCAGTGGTTTCCAAGAAGTTGTGCCCACAACGTGTTCCAAAGCTGTAGCATGCATTAAGTCGATAAAGTCCCATAACTCCTGTAAAATTTGTCAAATCAAAATTGCGGCATGATAAGATCAGATCAACTAATGTTGCTGACAAACAATCACACAAAATTTCAGCAAAATCTGTCCAGTGGTGTAAGAGGAGTTGTGCCAACAAAAAACGTGACGCATGGATGCAGACCATTACTATGTCCCTCCGTTGCATTGCGGCGGTGGACAATAAAATTCTCTCTGCAACAGTAATACGGAAATTTATTTGCTGTTATAAAGCTGTCTGACTTTTCATGTCCTAGGTGTCCGACTTTAAATGCAGATGTCCTACTTTAATTGTCACTATGTTTTTGTCTTATTTTATAGGATATCAAAGAATGTGACAAATTATCTAAGCCAATAAGAACAAGAGCTGTTGCCGAATGGCAGAGAAATATACCCCCGCTCATTGAACACTGGATCGATATGGTACGTGGAAATTTAAGTTGGTGTGGACACAATACAGGTGTGGACACAGTACAAGTGTGGACACAATACAAGTATGGACACAATGATATACTTTTCACAAGGATTCCAATGAACATACTCTGTTGAAGTCAGACTATAAAAAAATTCACCTTTTTTTTAGCCTATTTGACATTTTACACAAAAATCATAAGCATTAGAGTAATTTCATTACAACACTTTGAAAACAACTTGTCAAGAGGATTACAATGAAAAAAAGTGTGTCTCTCCACCAGTTTGACTTCACAATATCTATGCTTAAAATTTTTTCTTGGAAAAAAAATAATTGCAGGAGAAATCAACATAAAGTCACAGTCAAATTATCTCCCCTTCCTGATTTCAAACAATAATCATATTACTTCATGCACAACTTCAAATAGTGTTCTTCCTTTGTGTAAAGTTTCATCAAAATACTTCAAGTGGTTTAAGAGGAGATGCGCTTACGAGGTAACCCATACATATGGAATCAACGAAAAGTCAAAGTCTAATTATCTCCCCTTCCTGGTTTGGGACAAAAATCATATTCCTTCATGCACATCCCCATATAGTGTTCTCCCTTTGTGTAAGGTATCATCAAAGTCCATCAAGTGGTTTAAGAGGAGTTCCGCTTATGAGGTAACCCATACATAGGGAATAGACGAAAAGTTAAAGTTGAATTATCTCCCCTTCTTGGTTTTAGACAATAATCATATTCCTTCATGCACATTTCCCTATAGTGTCCTTCCTGTGTGTAAAGTTTCATCAAAATCCTTCAAGTGGTTTAAGAGGAGTTGCGCTTACAAGGTAACCCATACATAAGGAATCAAGGAAAAGCCAAAGTCGAATTATCTCCCCTTCCAGGTTTCAGATAATAATTATATTCCTTCATGCACATTTTCATATAGTGTACTTCCTGTGTGTAAAGTTTCATCAAAATCCTTCGAGTGGTTTAAGAGGAGTTGCGCTTACGAGAAGTGTGGACAGACAGACAGACAGACAGGGTGATTCCTATATACCCCGCAAACTTTGTTTGCGGGGGGTATAATGAGAGAAGATCTTAAAATAGCACTTTCATTGGTTGAAACATCCAGTACAGGCATAGTGTTAGCCATGATGTTGGAACAAGCCATCTCATGGGTACAAGCCATCTTGTGACGACCTCATATTAAGCGTCCAATCTTCTCTGCTTCGTCCCTACTTGTTATACAATAATAAATAGTAAATGGAGTCTATAGTCTATATAATATAGGAATAAAAGTAATTTCGGAGGATTTTATTGATGCGTAAATGCGGCCAACTCATTTGAAAAAAAAAAAACAAATCCAAGGGATTTAATGTAAAGTTTGTGAGTGATCATTTACATTTATTTCTTATAATTCCAATCCTTTGAATTTAAAACAATGTTGTCACTGAAATTGATGTCAGTAAATACTGCATTATTTTACCTGGGCAGGAATTGATGGGCAAGAGCAAATATCAAGAGATATCTTCTTTGTTGTTCATGATGTTGACAAATGATGTTGCAATAATAATTTGAATTATTATGATTTGTTTATTTTTGGTCTGCATAGTCATGTACATTCTATAAATGCTTAACACAGTTTGCTTACGCTATTGCTTCTTCAACTGCTTGTCCAAAACTGTTACCCTGCTGAGTTGGATTAATATTAGAAAACCATTCCACTGGTTTGTACTGGTTCCCACTGGATGCCAGAAGGTAGAAAAGGGTTGTCAAAAATATAGCCTATAAATATTCACACAAGAAATACAATGAAGTCTGTATTAACTGAGCTGTCTCAAAACTGCACATTTGGTTTATAATATACAGGTGTTCAATTTACAAAGGTTCAGAATACTCAAGGATCTAAGATAATAATAGATGTCACATTTCATAAGTTCAGGATTGTCATACTTAACAATTTTGTATAATATAATGTGGGCCTCCTACAGTTAAAATATTGCAATATGAAAACTTTTTTTTGGGGGGGGGGGTTGCTGTTTATACCTATTCAGCATATATCAATTCAAAAGATTAACTAGAACCAGAGGCTCCCAGGAGCCTGTATCGCTCACCTGGCTTTCAGTTGCCACAATCAAGGTAACATTGTAAGTTATACAGTTGATCTTCAGTTTCTCAAACTTTCATAGCTCGAACACCACCAATATCTTGAACTGCATTTAAAGTCTGATCATGATTTACTATATTTCTTTGTTGGGCTTATTTGACAAAAAACGTTCTTGCTAAGGACCACTTTCGACACCAGATTTGAAGTCGAGATGTCAGTTTGTAAATGGCAGTCAACAAATAATTTTCAACATAAGTTTTGAAGTCCTAACATCAATATCTATTTGGAAACCAAAATTCATTGAAATCAGACAATGTTGAATTTTCCCGCCTTTTTTGCCTTTTTTTTTCAACGAACAATTTTTAACATCAGTTTTGAAGTTGCGACATCAAGACCTATTTGGAAACCAAATGTCATTGAAATCCAGCAAGTTGAATTTCCCCACCCCTTTTCTGGCGGCCATTTTGAAATGGCGGTCAACGAACAATTTTCAACACAGGTTTTGAAGTCGCAACATCAATATCTATTTGGAAACCAAATTTCATTGAAATCGGACAATGTTGAATTTTCCTGCCTTTTTTGGAGGCCATTTTGAAAATGGCGGTAAAGGAACAATTTTCAACATCAGTTTTGAAGTCGCCACAGCATGGCAAACATTNTTATTTGTTGCAATTTTGTGAGAAAACTAAACGGTGACCCCCATATTTTTGCAACAGGTTTGGATTCCTTAGATAAAATGCTTCCAAATGATATATGACATGAGACTCGCGTTAACCGTATATGTTGAGGGCAAAACTTTGAAATTGCCTGTTTTTGCCTTGAAGTGAATGGCAACGTTATAACCGGTTATTGAGACCTATGGATTTTCTTCAAAATTTCAGGGAGAGGAAGATCTTGATATGCTGAACATTTTTGCAGTTCACACTTGACCTCTATCTGTTACATTTTTTGAAATAAAAAATAAAAAATGCAAAAATTTTGAAAAATTTACGGAAAAAGGGCTATAACTCCGAGATGGGTTTTCAGATTTTCTTCAAAATTGCACAATGAGGTAGATTTCATCATGCTGATCATTTTTAACAACGTCAGAATTTTGATATCTGTAACGGTTTTCGAGTTATTAGCCAAAAACTGCAATTTACCCCTATGTTCTATTTGTAGTAACGGTGGCCATGTTTTTTGACCTGCAGCCATGAAAATATGAAATTTGAAACTAGATACCCTTATAATGATTCACTTATAGTTTGGTTGCATTTGGCCCAGTGGTTTCAGAGGAGAAGATTTTTGAATGTGAGCTACCGACGGACAGACGGACGGACGATGGACACAAACTGATGGCAAAAGCTCACCCTGGCATAGCAAGGTGAGCTAAAAAGACTTATTTTCAGAAACCATTATAGGAATTGATGGAATAATCAGTCTGATTTCTGTTTTTTATGTATCTGGTCTTATCAGTCATAAGCAAACAGCCTCTCTACAAATAAATTAGCTTGACACCCTTTATCAAAATGTTTATAGCAAATATGTCCTGGTATGTACTATTTTAGTTATATAACCACAACACTGTTCATCATATTCTATCAGAGACATATAGATACAGAGATAGAAAACTTCTTGTTGATCCTAAAGCAAAATTGGTAATAACACTTGTGTTCAAGATTACCCCTGACTCGATGAGTTGAATTGCAAAGTCTTGCAATTTTAATTGAAACTGGGCAGGAATATAAAAAAAAACTTTATTTATTAATAAAGCGTCGTAGATGGTAACAAGACGTTCCGGCCTTATGACAAATCCGTCCCTGCCTATCCGGCCCTGAACTTTCCGGCCTCATTCCAGTCCAGCCCTGACTTAAAAGTTGACCCGGCCTATGATAATTTATGTATTACTGTTGTTTTCCGCGAAAAGTTGTTATAAGAAGTTGAATTTGTTTTTGTCATGAGAAAAAATCAACTTCATATGCCATTTTTTTACCTTGGAAGATGGAAAGCAAACTCATGTCCTGAAGTATTAGTGTTATATTTAGCATGTTTGTGTATCGTGACTATGGTCTTTTATTTCTGGTGTTCTCATATTTGCTGTGAATTTGGACTCTGATTTATTTAATCCACTTGAATTTTGTTCTTTCGGCATTCTCAGTCTGCAATTGTTCCTTAAATATAGGTATTGCTAACATTTCAAATAAAAATAATAAACTTGGTACATAGTTCAGAGGCTATCCCTCACTGTACGATTTCGTAAATGGTTAAAACTCCTTCGTTCCTATATTCTTCAGCAATTTTTATGACAAATTTCTAATAAATGCATCAATATAAGTCTGAACAATAAATATTACGATTTTCTATCTCCGATATCATGACCAACAATATAGTATCAATTAACAATACAGGGACGGATAGACCAAGGGCGGATTGTCATAAGGCCGGACTGGCATAGGGCCGGACTGTTGTAAGGCCAGATGATCTCGAAATCGTCGTAGATATTGAGTGAAATATCAGGGAAACAACTCTTTAATGACGATTCTCCTGTATAAACAAAAACATTATAATCAGAACACTGCTCCAATATGGATCTATTTGAAGAAAATTACGAAAAGCTCTGATTGTGGTGTTGCATCATGTGAGCAAGAATATACATGTGATGTTAACATCTTCATCAAGTTGCTAATCTCTTTTATCTATATGTCTCTTATTCTATTTCTCAGTTTTTCACCATTATTACAATTATTTTAAATTATAAAAAGGCAGATTAATTGACTCTTTGATTTAATTTAAAACAAAAATAAAACTTTACAAATATTGTATGTTTACCTTTTCTTTTCCATCTGTTTTTAACACAAAAGAAATGCCTGATGAAAAAGTCTTGGAACAAATGTTAACTTACAGACGAAAGTACAAAATTAAGTATTGCAGTCCCTCCTCCAAACACCAGTGATAAAAGAGCTGTAATCAGGTTAAAGACTAAATTCATATTTCCTTTAAGCACCATCCAGATAGACTCCAAAACCTGTAAGTATAAATTTTCTTTTATGGCTTCTTGTTTTCTGACAAAAAAACTGTTTCATTTATAGGTCTAAACACTATTTGCCAACATTTTTCTGAAACAAATTAAGTCAAATATAAAAAAGGAGGCTAATCTCCAGATTAAAACTACCCAAAACTAAGCATCTGATATTGAAGCATTCCTGCAAGTTTGGTTGGAAAGTACCAAGTGGTCTAGGAGGAGTTGCGGATAATGGAGGTATACCCTATGATGCAAATAAGCTAAAATGATAAAGTCCAAAGGTAGCTTGAAAATAAAAAAAAAATCAAAATAAATGAGAAACTAAATGCATGGTGCACATCTGCAATACATATTGAAGCATTCTTGCAAGTTTGATTGCGAAGTACCGAGCAGTCTAGGAGGAGTTGCGGATAATGGAGGTATACCCTATGACCCAAATATGCTAAAATGACAAAGTCCAAAGATAGCTAGAAAATCTAAAAAAAATAGAAAATAAATGAAAAACAAAATGCATGGTGCACATCTGCAATATATATTGAAGCATTCCTGCAAGTTTGATTGCGAAGTACCGAGCAGTCTAGGAGGAGTTGCGGATAATGGAGGTATACCCTATGACGCCAATAAGCTAACATGACAAAGTCGAAAAATAGCTTAAAAATCTGGAAAAACAGAAATAAAGAAAAACAAAATACATGGTGCACATCTACAATATATACTGAAGCATTCCTGCAAGTTTCGTTGGAATGTACCGAGCACTCTAGGAGGAGTTGCGGATAATGGAGGTATACCCTATGATGCCAATAAGCTTAAATGACAAAGACAAAAAATAGCTTAAAGATCTGGAAAAACAGGAATAAAGAAAAACAAAATACATGGTGCACATCTACAATATATACTGAAGCATTCCTGCAAGTTTCGTTGGAAAGTACCAAGCCGTTTAGGAGGAGATGCAGATAATGTAAAAATTTTGGAGCCATACAGACAGACAGACAGACGGGCGGACGCAAGACGACGGATAGTGATCCCTATGTGTCGATCCTGCACTAGGTGCAGGCGACACAAAAATTTACCATTCATAGAATTTACCTATTGTCTTTAAATTAATTTGTCCCATAAAGTATCTCTCTTTTTTGTTGGGACTTATAATGAGGGTATGAATGCCCTTTATCCTTAGCAGTTACACACCTCTTTTCTGCTATAGTTAACGTCAAATGGCTCAAAAGTTTACCGTTAATCTTCATGAAAATACTGGCATGATTCATGAAATTAATTCAATTTCAAACCCTTATTGTTATTTGAAGAAAAAAAATATTGTCATTCTTCAAAACATATTTTTGTAGAGATATCTGGAAAATTTAATGTGGCGGCATAAATATTACCGTTAACGTCATTTAACTTAATTTTTTACCGTTAACCCTCGAAAGATACACCCATTCCTACCATCTATTATTCAAAGTAAATTCAAAAAGTAACTCACAGACATAAAAGTACCAATATTCTCCTTGACAAATGGAAAAATCTGTCCTAAATTAAAACTGTCTCCCTTAGTTACCAGTTCCCATAGCGACTGTAAACTCATATAATCTGACGGAAAAATCTGAAAACTTTTGGAAACTTCCTGTGTACTACTGCTGGCATTCTGTAATGTAAATAAAAAGTAAAATATGTCAGACAACTAAGGAATCATCTGAATGTTTTTTTGATGTACACTGGTTGAATAAAAATCTGGTTTAATTATGACTAAAACGGAAGAATTTCAATTGGGCGGATTTTCAAATTTCCAGTATTTTCAATTGGGCGTTTTTTAGTTTTGTAATTGGGCGGAGAGGCTTTACAAGTAAAACATGAATTGAAATGAAGTAAATTTAAAGAAAAAAAGTATCAAAACATTTTCTTTTGGTCACTATTTAAGATTCGAGGCTAATTATCTACATGCCTTTTGTCATTTCGTTTATTGTCCCAGACGCTTTGAAGTATGACCACAATCTACTATTTTGAAATCTGAATGAAGTTCCACCTACATTTGGTCAAAAATCAAGAGGGTTGACACAACAGTGACAGAAACAGACAAATTTACCATTGCGTATATATAAGATTTAGTAAAGATATGTCCCCTTCATTTGATAATTTTTTAACTTCAATTCTGAAGAAATATATGTAAAACAGCAAAAATATCAAATTACAGAAAAAAAATCCTATAAAACTGGGCATGGATATGATCACATAGATCCACTATTCTGCCTTGCTAAGTGTATTTTGTTTTTAAACAATTGTTTCATTTTATATTTTAACAGGCATATCACACATAATCCGCCTACTTGAAAATAATCAAATCGGCCCAAATGCAAATTATTTTCTGCCCAATTGAAAAACTAATTCCGCCCAATCAATATACAAATCCGCCCAATTGCAAAACTACCGACTAAAACACACACTGAAAATACTAATTTACGAAAAAGTTATAATTAAAGTTTTTTTTATAGAAAGTATGTAGTATTATTTTGTTCTAACTTATACATAAAATCAATTAAATGATAAGAATTATACTCTTCATTTTATTTTTCAAAGGAATTTTACCAATTTGCTACAAAGAAAATACCGCAATTAAATCATCATAGAAATAAATTTTCCCAAAATTAACTTTAAGTAACTATAATTGTCATGAAAAATAATTGGTTTACTGTATTTAATTTGAGCACATAACATCACCAGAAAAAAATCCATTTAAATTAGGCTAAACTAATTTAATTTTCTGTTTGGCATCAACTTTATTTTTGAAATGAAGGCGGGTATGAGGCAAACAAACAAAAAACAAGGAAAGAATTTTTGAAAATAGCACACTTTGATGTGGCCGATGTCCATCAAAAGTTAGTTTTCAGATTTCAATTGAATCCAGTTTAGATATTTTTTCATCATTGCTAACATTTTTTTTCATTTCTGTTCATGTAAGACCTTTAAAAATTTGCTTGTTGTACTTTATATTTGTAGTCTTCTTAAAAGACCATTAAATTATCGTCTTGTTTGTTTTGTTATAACATCACACATTTTTAATGTGTGCGCTAACACCAAACATTGAAATAACTTGTCTTGGCCTAACATGTAGATTTAATTTTGTTTACTTTACTTCTATTTTGTGTATGTATTTTTAGATATGTACATGTTTTAGGTTCAGATACTGTCACTTAAAGGTCAATGGGTTAATTTTCCATCATGTTCACTTTATTATCCTATACAACCTAATCGATTCCCCAATCTTATGTTAACTACTGTTTCATATGTTATTAACTTAAATACAGCTAAACATTACTTCACTTGAAGTTGAACAAAAATCAATCAAACTGTATCTATAAAAGCTGATTATACTAATGATAATATCTTATAAATACGCCAGGTACAATAACAACCACCATTTACATGTATTCCAGTCATCCATGCATGCATTGGACACTTCAACCAAATGTTTCCAATTTTATATGTAACATAAAGAAGTTTTAAAATACATAAATTTTCTTTTAGTTGTATATTATAAATTGACTTTAAAGGCAAACTTTCTAATTAACTATCCACTAATTTCGCCCTGTTCATGGTATCTACTACAATTTGTACATTGACATATTTCAGATTTGTTTAAAAGTTTTAAAGTTTTTTTTAATTATTTAAACTTTGCTCAATGAAAATATTTTGCATGCTAGCCAACATCCTTCATATTAATGGATAATTATTTAGAGTGTACGATCTTATAAAGGGCATAATATAAAGAGTTGTGTCACTGACAGATAACTTTCATATACATCTGTATCTACTTATAGTACAGTTTCTTTCATTTTAATACATTTATTCAAAGAATAAATAAATACATGTAGTTCATTTTTTAATTTAGTTAATATTGCAGATGTGAAAATAAAGTTGTTGTGTATATGAGAAAAGAAGTTACAGTTAACAGTGTATTATTTTAGGTATGAGGTATAATAGTAGAACATCTAAATATGATGAACTTTAATAAAATATCAAGAGATATTGAAAACAAATAATTAAGAATATATAGTTTCTACGAGAACTAAGTTGATTATGGAATTTCCCCCATCGAGTCAAGACGTGAGTAATTTCATAATTAACATGTAAGTTGCGGAAAATGTTTCTCTAATTATGTTCGGAAGAAATTTGGCAGGAAATTTCATGTGAATTGTTTTCTCTTTAGAGAGGAGAAATATTTTCATCGCATCGGTCAGGTGGTCAAATTTGGTAGAAATTATAGAAATAATGTTTAAAGAACTAGCACACAACTGGCCTTAGAGAAAGACTGAATTAACACTCCTAAGTTAAACATAAAATCTGTATTTAGATTTATTCTTTTCCCCTTTAAGGTCCAGAAAGTCTTGTCTAACCTTATACTATAATTAAAATTTAAGTATCAACTGTTTGGAAGCATAAAATTTGAAATTAAATAAAAGATAATCTTTTTCTCCCCTCCAAGAAGGTATTCAAAACAGTACATGTAATAAAATGAATATCTTTCAAAAATTAAATGGTTCCAAAGGCTTGTCTGAAAATGAAGTGAACATAGAACCATGTATGAAGAAAGACAGTTTGTAAAGAGGTAAATAAGTTCAGACAGAATGAGCCCTTATGTCTACTATGCTTGACATGTCCATGTCCACTTAAATTGTGTATGGATTTACTTAACATGACCTGAAGGTCATTAACAAAGATGGTTTTACCAGGTAATTTTGTAGTCGGAATTTAAATCAAATTTACAATATCTTTCACTGTTATCTATGAATAAGATATGTTTGTGAAACACTACTGTACCCCCATCAGCTTCTTTACTTCAAAGGCAAGTTCTGACCTCTGTGACCCTCACCTTTGACCTGACCTATTTTTTCATATTTATGTTTTTTTTGACTAGACCTTTACACATGAAAGTCGATTTACATAGTTCAAAAATGATTCAAAATTTTTCATTAATTATAACAAGTTTTTCCCAAAAAAAGACTCTCATAAAAATATTTGAAACTAGAAAAACTGTGAGCAAAGCTCAATAATAAATACCCCCCGCATCCCCATTTGATTCCAAAAGTTAAAAAATAGTAATGGTGCATTACATAATACCTGCCACGTTTCAAATAATTTTGAAGTATCAAGGGGTTTAACTAAAGAACCCCTTGGACCTCTGAACCATATATTTGTACTCGACCTGAGTTTTGTGGTGAACAAGCTACATACCAAGGTTGAAGGGGTGGTATAATGAAAAAAATTTAATGCTATAGTCCTTCATGTGTGTTTTTGGATATCATTACCATATGTAGTTGGTCTCGATGGGGGGGTCCCTTTCCCTGAATCCCATCAATTTTTTCTACACTTTCCTGTTTCCCAGGCGTGAAAATATTTTACAAAGACTTTTAAAGACTCCACCTTTTCCCCGTTTCACAAGCTAAATTTTCAGTGGTTCCGGCTTCACGCTCAATATCATTTCCTATTTTCACATTTTCATTTTTTCCAAAAACTAATCCCGCTTCCCGCTTATACCCCATCGAGACCCATTATGTATTACTTTTTAAACCCTTTCTGTACTGAACTTTAGTGTTTGCATAGCTCTTTAGACAAGTACTTAGAAACATATGACAACAAAATCAAAGTACTGACAATACAGTTGTAACAGTTGGACACGACACATCAAGCATTTTGATCATTACAAGTCACCGCAAATTTTAGTATCTTACCGCACGATATAGCCAATGTCTTGTGTCTGAAAGCTGTCATAACAATATTTTACTAATTAAATAAGAATTCCTACATAACACCTTATTGTCTCTACTAAACTATTTTGTTCAGGAGTAATATTATGAGCAGTTACAAGATATTTCTTTCTGTTGGAAAAATATATCATACCATTTATGTTGTTTGAGAAAAATGTCTGTTTCACTGAAAAATTATTCTACAATAGTTTATCCTTTTTCAGCAGCTTTTACTGTATGAGAAAAAAAAACATATTTGATTTGAAACATTTTGACAATTAATTGTACCTCTGAAACTTTCACTTTTACTTTTACATGTATCTTACTACCCTCAAATTTTAAGAATTGCAAATTTTGCTTTGATTTACACCAGAATAAAAGAGTAGCAGCACTATTTTTGAAACAAATTGAACATTTTATGCCTACTTATATAAATTAAGATTAAACTATAAACTAAATTAAGATTAAACTATAAACTACCTATATCATTCTTTAAAAGTAATAACTACAATCAAAATTTTACGGTTTAAAATTAAATAATTAATCCTTCTAATTGTTCCAATCATGCTTATTTAAGAATAGTCATTTTCTTTTTTTTAATAATAATATAGCAGCAATTCTATATTTCTATCTTGTTATTTCAATAAATTTGAAAACTCTAGAAATCTCAAATCAATGGAACAATATCTAAACAGACATGATAGTTATCTCTGTTTTTGATCATACTTGTTTAAGTTTTTCATGCTCCTGTCTATATGTATTAAAACTACCCAAAACAAAATATATACTAAGGATACAAATAAAGGCAGAAAATAAACTGAAAGCGTGATCCACTACATTATACAATGTACACATTTAATCATAATACCTTTAAACTAAGTTGTGAACCATTCTAAAATAAAGAGCACCTAGTTGAGTAATATTTGTCATTCAAAATGATTCAATAAAATTTTAATCCAAAGTAACTGAGATTAATATAATAAATGGATGTTTGTTGGTCAGTTGAAAAAGAAAATATCTTTCCAAAGAGTGTATTTTTATCAGATGTGCAACAGACCTAGAATGGGAGGGGGCATGACAAAGCCAACCATATTGAGGCGTAAGACAAAATATCAAATCTTTCCACATACAAAGATTAAGAAATCTTTCACCAAAACATTATTATAAATTGTTATACCTTATAATATATACCTTATATATACTGGGCTCTCACTGTATCGCGGTACATACAGTTTCGGGATTCAAGAAGAAAGGGGAGTTGGTTCTTTCATCTGATCCTATTTTAAATATTTATTTCATATTCTTCATGCATCTTTTAAAGTGAAAAACCTGTTTCTAAGGTATATTTATGAATCGGAATTTGATGTCTAAAAATACAAGGTCGGCCATTTCATGTTAATGGAAGAGTACCAGTGTATCGCGGTAATAAATTCTTTCAATATGAGGGGCGCATTCCGGGACAAAAGTAATTTCTTTCCAGGATAAATTAAATAACTGTATCTTATGATACTTTTTATGAGATAAAGTTCAGGCAACGTTTTTCATTACAATGATTTTATTAAAATATCTTTATTTGAGCTTGAAAATCTCAGTATTCAAAATGTTTGCGCAAAAACCTTGATTTTAATTCATTTTGAACGTTTCATTTAGTTAATTGTTTCAAAGTAATTAATATTCAAATAAATTTCTGAATTATCAGACGGATAAGCTGTTAGAATACATGTCTTATTTTTTCACTAGCACTACCTACTTACTGGCGGGAACAAAAACCGTAATTATCAACGAAAATGTATAAATGCGACATATTTCTGTTTAAGGTCTTAATTCAAGGAACCCCGGTTGTTTCCTCTATTACTTTTAATATTTGGCAGATAACGTGACCATGTTGACATCTGTGATCTACAAACATTAGACAACATGTCCACAACTTGCAGTTCTTCAGATAAACAAAAATATTTTTATAAATATTTATTTTCGGGAGAGGGGGTCTATCATGAATTACCCACTGTTATCAAACGATGGTTAATCATTAATAATACTATTTATTCCGATTACATTTGACAGATCTGTTGAGGGTAAGCTACACGGAATACAACATTGCAATAATGTTTAATTTTCTAAAAATTACCGTCCGATGAGTGACGTTATGATTACGTCATAGAGTAAAATAACGCGTACCGCGATACAATGGGAACAAGGTATAAATGCATTGGAAAAAAATTTGACAATTTGTCTTTTTTAATTCTCACACCTAAAAATGATCTGTTGACCAGTCAACAGTTTTCAGTCTGTTGACTGCAACCGAACTGTTGACCACTTGCCTTATTTTGATTGGTTCAAAAAACATCTTACCCATATCACATGATCTCTTGTTGTCTGCACAACCAAATTGGCAAGGTGAATTGTATTCAAATGAAACGGAGCGTATTGAACAAAACTGAAAGTTTGCAGTTACATAAATTTAATACAGATGGATACACCAATAAAACATAAAAACTAAAACATATTGAACATGAAAAGGTATAACAAAACACTTATAGACTGGGTCCTCAAAGAACAGCTGTTTTGTTTGACTCTCAGCCTTTGGTTCTGTCATTTGGTCAAACAAAACAGCTGTTTTTTCGGACCCAGTCAATAACTGAATAACGTTATAAAAAAGTTCAATATATTGGCAAACAGATATCAGATGAATGATTGACCTGGAAAGGGGAGGCATAGTAAAACTAACAACACTAAAACCACAGCCCAAATATCAAGTCATTACTACACCCAAAAACAGAGAAATATACATGTGTAGCTTGTCTTACACAAATCTTGCATTGCAGTATCATTTGATTCCCTTATCTGAGGTAGCAGAAAAAGGGTAATACTTATTTACTTTTTATGACACAGATGATTCATATAATAGAGTAAAATTAGACCCCTATTTATTTTCAAAAGCTACATTGAGGCAAATAAAGTAAAACTATATAATGACATGTTCCCATAAAATTTGATAAGATTTATGCTATAAAAAATATGGAATGATAAAAGATGATTATGTTAAGGAATTTCATGATGGAAACAATTGTCTTGCTTTGAACTGGATCAATAAAGGCAACTGATATTTAAAAATCATCAAATGTCAAAACATGACCAACAAACATCCTTAAAATATACAACATCTATACAATATATCATATTGCTCAAAATACATAAATATTATTAAGGATCAATTTCTTTGAAAAGGATCAAGTTTTGAGGTGAAGGAAAAATTATTGTTAAGGATACTTAAGAATTGTGTACTGTAATATTCAGCAATATTGACAAAATTGTTTAATCAGTCCAAAGTAAACCTTTTCAACTTCATTTTCAGACCCTCCTTCACACTAACACTAAAGATATACCCATAAATTTGAGCTGAGAAGATGAGGATATATATATTAAATTTTTCACATGCCAGAACAAGGAAACCAATGTAGAAATCAACGCATAACATGTAACATTACTTATTAACTAGAGCTGTTACAGAATGGCAACCAATTATGAAGCTCTCATTGAACCCTGAATCAATATGGCAAGTGCATATTTAAGTGTGTGTTGACAATATACAGGTGTTGACACAGTACAAGTATGGACACAATGATATGCCTCCCTTTTTTCCAAAATATATAAAAGGGAAGTTCTGAGCCCAAAAATCTATTCTATGTGTGCTAGGCAATCTTCCTGTAAAGTTTCATCCATTTTGAGGCACTTTGAATTTTCCTGCCTTTTTCCAGTTTTAATGCATGGCAACTGCAGCCATTTTGAAAATTCTGAGACCAGAAATCATTTCTATGGGTGCTAGAAATTCTTCTTGTAAAGTTTCATCAATTTGAGGCACTTTGAATTTTCCTGCCTTTTTTCAGTTTCCATGGCAACCGCAGCCATTTTGAATATTCCGAAAGATATGTGTGTGCACATCTCTTTATTGTAAGTTAGATTCCTTTGAAGTAGTTGGAATTTGTTTGCAAACTTTCTAAAAAACATGAATAAGTGTGCTTTTCATTCGTTCAGACGGACGGATGGACAGACGGACAAGGGTAAAACAATATGCCCCCCGTCTTTTCGTCACGTGGGCATAAAAATACAAAAATAAACAAAAATCAAGTTAAAATGGCCTACACTAGAAAGATAATATACACAAGTGTGGACCCAAATTGATGTCTCGCCTGTCCCTGCTTGATCACAAAATTGATGTGAAAACTCAAACTGCCTAAATCAGAAAACTTAATATGTTCACTGGACTGTGAAATTAGATTAACTGACAAAAGCAATATAGCAGACTGTCACATATCACCCAAAACCAAAATTCCAAATATTAATGACCTACCACTGATAGATACTGAAAAACCAAACATGTTCACTAGACCATGAAAATGAGGTCAAGGGCTAAAGCCAAATAGCAGGCTGTCATCTTCCATCTTAGACAAACCCACATGCCAAATATTATTGAACTTACATTAATAGATACTAGGAAACTTAACATGATCACTGGACCATGAAATTGAGGTCACAGACAAAAGCCATACAACAGACTGTCATGTACTATGCAAGACCAACATATAAACCAAATATCATTGACCTACCACATATAGTTACTGAGAAAATGACCTAATCACAAAAACTTAACATGCTCACTAGACCATGAAATTGAGGTCAAGGACTGTCATGAACTACCTAAGACCAACCTACATACCATATATCATTGACCTACCACTTATAGTTACTGAAAAACTAAACTAAGCACAAAAAACTTAACATGTTCATTGGACCGTGAAATTGAGGTCACAGACAAAAGCCACATAGCAGACTCCCATGTACTACTAAAAACCAACCTATATACCATATACCATTCACCTACCACTTATAGTTACTGAGAAAATGACCTAATCACAAAAACTTAACATGCTCACTAGACCATGAAATTGAGGTCTAGGACAAAAGCCATATGACATACTGTCATGTACTACCCAAGACCAACTTACATACCAAATACCATTGAACTACCACTTATAGTTACTGAGAAACT
>MJUU01012754.1:182050-192110 GCA_002080025.1 Modiolus philippinarum | reverse complement strand
GGGCGAGACAAAAACTAAGAGAATAACTGTAAAATCAAATAAAATCAAACAACACCTAAAATACTTCTTATAATAATGTATGAATTTTGCTTTTGCCTTTTTTTATATACAATAACTACTGTGAAAGTGCTATTGTTCGTGGGGTTCCAATTTTTGTGGATTTCGTGGTTGGCTGAAACCACGAAATTAAGTCCCCAACGAAATGGATTTCCCCCTAGAGTTTTAATACACAGAAGTTGAAACAATGAATTTAAGCACCAACGAAATAGTGAAATTTATGAAAACCACGAAAAAAAGTGCATCCACAGTATATTTTTACATATGGATTTCCCCTTCAATATTTTCCCTAAAATTATAGATTAAACAGATTGTTGGTCTTTGTCAGGTTTTCAGTAATATATATGGTGACAAAAATAAATACTCTCTATATAGTAATACCTACCCTTGCTAGCCAATTTTCATACAATCTATCCCATACTTCTAATACTTGATTCTCTAACCTTGTGTTATTTCCATCAGCACTGACAAGATCTCTTACCTAAACAATTAAAATACAGTTTCCATTAACATATATACTCCTAGGGAGATATTTACCTGTGGTTTTGAATCCAAAGCAAAATTTCAAGATCCTTTGCTTTTCTCAATGAAATTAATTTGCCCCCCCCCACACACACAGAAAAAAATGAGTCATTATAAAGTACCCATGAAAAATTTCAACATTTTTTTTTTATTATTTCATTGCTTAATTTATTATACAGATAATCTAGAGCTACAAGATACATACTCTGGAGGCTATCCAATTTCTGCCATACAGATAAGCATTACCAACCATAGAATCCATAGCTTTATGCATTTCTTCTCCGTCTGGTAACCAACTACAATAATATATTCAATGCATTAATTAAGGTTGAATTTTCCTGGACCAAAAATTTTCTTTGACATACTGTAAACTGGGAAATATCTGCACTGTCTAAATTTTACAGTAAATTGACAGAATTTTAGTTTGAGCAGTTTTGAATCCGTGCTGCCAAATTGTTGACCATTGACTTCAACAATAGACAAGTAAATTGATGACGTTTTATTTTCATGCTTCCATTCCAAACTTTGAAAATTGCAAAAATGAAACTGCCACGAAAATTTCCCGGTTAACAATATCCAAGTTTTTGAGTCAACCGAGTTAGACAAATCGAAGCTTAACTATATTGTGATTGCATCTAAGCTGAATATCAGATTAGACTGTGATGTAACTTTAAGACTGATTCATATTTCATTATGGGAAGGATTACATGTGTATGCTTTATTTTTGTCATTCATATGTATTTATAATTCAATAGAAAAATTTCATGTAAACTGTATGATTTATTCTTGCCTCAAGTAAACCACCATTGCGCTGAAATTGTTGTTGTACAACAATGCTACATGTATAACTTTAAAGATGATCAAAATGTGATTGCAAACAAGAATAAAAGAATATAGAGTTACAGGCATTTAATGCAAATATAAGTATGCAGAATTACCAAATGTCAGAACATGATAGAGTACACTGTTTATAATTACCCTGTTATTTCTGGATGTAATGTAGTGTTGAACAAATCACTTGTCATGTGGACTAAATGCATACTTTCCTGTTGCACCTGTAAAAAATATAATTAAGATTAACAAAAGGCTTTCAGGATGTTGCATTGCTCATATGCACAATGGCTGTTGCAGTCCTATGGACCTGCATGTAATGTTGTAGGAGTTTCAGAGGAAAGGTTTGAATTGGTTCATCCTATGTTCATATGCTATTCTACATGTTCATGCACAATTGTATATTCTAAGCTGACTGCCATTTTGGATTGTATGGAGATTTAAGAGACATAAATTCAAGCTACCACAATTGGACAAGTGTTCTGACTGGCACTGTGTTTTCACAGCATAACATCTTTCAAAATCTTTCTAAAGGTAATATTCTAAGCTGATTTTCATTCTGATGACCATATCGGATGATATGATGACTTGATGTAAACCTTTTTGACTAAGTAGATTGAGAGGAGCAGATTTTTTTATAATGTTTTCCCAAAGTTAAACGATCTAAAACTATATAACCATGAGAAGCAGATCAAAACAGCAATTTTGAAAAGGAAAATCTAAGTACTAAATGTCACCAAGTAATTCAATTTAGTGTATACCACATTAAAACACTGGGTATTTTTGGAAACCATTTATTTTCCTTTTTTTAAACTTGGATCATGCCAGTTGACTTTGGACAGGTTAGAGAATGATACTCTTCTAGATAAGTTGAAATAGCCTTCTTACCTGTACAACACAGAAGACAGTCAGTAATGTTGTTCCTACCAACAATAGTAATATAAACAGTATACTGGTAGCCTTGTCCAAAGATTGTTCTAATATCCTTATTATCTGTAATATATACAATAAATCTGTTCTTTTTTCTGTCATATAACAACACAACAGTAACATACAAATGCCAACATAAATTTAAACCTAAAAATGTTGCTTTGTACTTTCTATTATTTCAATGTTTTTTTTTTCTAATGATGTTAACTATATATCATTTATAATGGTCCTGCCCTGCAGTTTTCACTTTGTCCATCCAATTTTCAGTATGTCCATTTTCAGGTTTTTTTAAATCATAAAATTTCTAGGCTTGTTTAACATGCCTAAATTTTAATTGCTTGTTTGTTTGCATGGAGTTAAAGTATCAATGAGCATTTTAGCTATATTGTGGCAATCCATCTTAGTGGTGAAGGAAGCCACAGTACCTGGAGCGTTCTCCATCTTTGGGTTGGTAACTGACATTCAATTTTGATCTGCTGCTTGATTATAATAAGTGGAATCTTCAAAGCCATTTCAGGCATTTCATGCTACTGCTTCCTGCATGCCTAATTCTTTGTCAGTTTCTCTTAAAGGATCTGGTGATATTTTACAGTAATAGCCTTTGCATGTTAATAAATTAAACAGACAATTAAGTTATCAAACTAGAGGCTCAGGGACTGAGCCTGAATTGCTCACCTGATATAATGCTTCTAATATAAACCATGTCTATGCTGATGACATAAAATGATTTTTTCCCTTAGGGTCTAATGTTCCATACATATTACAATTCAGTTTGGTTAAATTCACCTCAATAATTTAATAGAGGATGACTAAAATGATCAATTTCCCATACAGTCAAATGTTAATCTATATTCCACCCTGGCAGCATGATGTTATTTGTTAGTTCAGAACATAATGAGCAATCTTTGCATATGCATAGAACCTTCTGTAAATCATTCCTGTAAAGTTTGATTGAATTTGCTTCAGTGGTTTCAGAGGAGAAGATGAAAATGTGATTTTTCCCATAAGGTCCTATGTTTAACCAAAGTTCTGTTCTGGCAGCCATGTTTTTTGTTGAATCAGAACAAAATGAGCAATCTTTGTTAAGGCCCTTCCATACATCATTCCTGTAAAGTTTGATCAAATTTGCTTCAGTGGTTTCAGAGGAAAAGATGAAAATGTGATTTTTCCCATAGGGTCCAATGTTAAACCTAAGTTCCATGCTGGCAACCATGTTTTTGTTGGATCATAATATATTGAGCAATCTTTGTAAATGACCTTTCATACATCATTCCTGTAAAGTTTGGTTGAATTTGCTTCAGTGGTTTCTGAGGAGAAGATGAAAATGTAGTTTTTCCCATATGGTGCAATGTTAAACATAAGTTTCTTGCTGGCGGCCACGTTTTTTGTCGATTTGGAACTAAATGACCATCCTTGTTAAATGACCTTCCATACATCATTCCTGTAAAGTTTGATTGAATTTGCTTCGGTGGTTTCAGAGGAGATGATGAAAATGGGATTTTTCCCATAGGTCCGATGTTGAAACTTAGATACGTTCTGTGCTGGTGGCCAAGTTTTTTGTCAGATCAAATCAATATGAGCAACCTTTATAAAGGACTTTCCATACGTCATTCCTGTAAAGTTTGATTGAATTTGCTTCAGTAGTTTCTGAGGAGAAGAGGAAAATGTGATTTTCAATTAGGGTCCAATGTTAAACCTAAGTTCTGCGCTTGCGGCCATGTTTTTGGTCAGATCCAAAGAAAATGAGCAATCTTTTTAAAAGATCTTCCATTAATCATTCCTGTAAAGTTTGGTTCAGTTTGCTTCAGTGGTTTCTAAGGAGAAGATGAAAATGCGATTTTTCCCATAGTATCCATGTTAAAAATAAGTTTTGCACTGGTAGCCATGTTTTTGGTCAGATAAAAACAAAATGAGCAATCTTGATAAGGACCTTCCAAACATCATTCCTGTAAAGTTTGGTTAAATTTGCTTCAGAAGTTTCTGAGGAGAAAATGAAAAAGTAATTTTTCCCATAGGGTCTAATGTTAAACCTTAGTTCCACAGTGGCAGCCATGATTTTTGTTGGATCAAATCGAAATGAGCAATCTTTATAAAGGACCTTCCATACATAATCCCTGTAAAGTTTGGTTAAATTTGCTTTAGTGGTTTCAGAGGAGAAGGTGAAAATGAGAAAGTTTAACGGACAGACAGACGGCGCATGCCAAGTGATGGCAATAGCTCACACTGACCCTTTGGGTCAGGTGAGCTAAAAATAAACTACTGCAAAATCAACCCACAGTACCTATTTGTTGAAATAAGTTGGTGGCTGATTATCTTAACCATCGTCAGAAAGGTCAAATAAAGAAGTGACATAAAGAGAAGAACCATGTTAAAAGCAGTATGTTTTCAAGCTCTGAAAAATTATTCAGATTCAAACATGACAAAATCAGTTAAGTATTGACCAGCAACATTCCTTCAATCATATGCATATAATGTGATACTTGATTCAAACTATTTGAAGGATGCTATAGATGAACTGGGTTTCTTCACCCTTTTTTAAAATGATTATATTGATTTTATTTATAAGAGAAACAAGGATTCCATCAGTGTCAGGAACCAGTCTCTGTGCTACCTTTGCATCTCCTCTTTTGATCAATAGGAAGAGTCCATAAATCCATCTAGGGGCCAAAGCATCTTTTCTTTTCATGAACCAATCTTCTAATGTAGTTCTAAGGGCTTTCACACGATCACCAAAAATTCCTTCAGTACTGAGCTGGTACCCTAAAATCAAAGATATACATAAATCAAAGTTCTAATGAATAAAGAGTATAACACAGTGACAATTAATTATATTTACTGTTGTTGTTCTTTATCTTTACTGAGTTTTTGAAATTTTTATAAGAACATCAGTCCTTGCAAGTTTTTTGTCAGATTGGATAGCTGTGACCTTTAAACATTTCCTAATTTTGTCATTTGAACTAAAATATTTGTCAGTTAATATGGTTAAACTGACAGGATTGAAAGATTGCAGGAAAACTGCTCTTAAAAGTCACATCAATAAGATAATACATTTTGTAATTTTAAATATATGTGTAAAAATTTTAATATATTTCAGGTTTTATCATGACTCAAAGCAAAAATATTTTGCACAATAACACCCCTTTGTCTCTTTGTAAATTAATTTTGGTAGATCATGAAAGGTCACTACACATACATTGTACATGTCCATTTGATTCCAATAGAATGTAGATTTTTCTTTTCTTCTGAAAGTAGCCCACATATTCCAATTTTAAAGTATGGTAAAAGCCAGAGTAACTTTCCGAAATTTTACCACACCACTTGCCTGCATCTTTTAAACAATGCACATAATACTGTGGAAGTACTTTTATTCGTGGACTTCAATTTTCGTGGTTTTCATAATTATCACTATTTCGTGGGAACTGAAACCTGTGGTTTTAGAATTCTATGCATTAAGACTGTAAGGAAAATGCACAATTCATTGAAAACTTAATTTCGTGGTTTTAACGAACCAGGAAATCCACAAAATTGGAACCCCACAAACAATAGTACTTTCACAGTATATCAATTTCAAATTTAAATTTGTTTTTTAACCAATGGTCAATCAATTCATGGTATCAATTTGGAACAATGTCATTAAAGCATACAATTATTTTACCATATTATTTACCTAAAGTTTTAATTAACCAGATAATAACAATTAACGGCAATAATAGTTGTAATATCCACATATTCATCCAAAGTCGTGTTAGAACTAACATCGAAAATAAAATCCAGAAAAAGTTGTCACTATCAGACCCCTTCTTTTTCTCCTTCTTTAATGAAGGTCTTAAGGGAACTGCTTCCTCTCTGATTTCCTTCGATTGAACAGGTTCTTTGGTGTCTACTGCTTCTTTAATTGAGACTTTGGGTTTTGGTGTTGACTGTTTCATTGGTGGCCAGCTGGAACCAGCACCAGTCACTCTTACTGGTAAACTTGTTGGCTTTTTTGGTTCTGTATCTGAAAGAATACAGGTACTTTATGATCCATTTTTATAATTATCCAAGAACAATGTTCACAGAAATATATACAATTAATGATTTCGTTGATTCACTATCAATGATTATAGCAACCTAATGCCAAATACAAGGTTTATTAATGAAGTACATGTAATATAGTCAAACTTTAATCCCTTGAATAACGATGAGACCAATGATCAGCTGACTTCTCTTAATAATGTAGGAGAAGCCATTAAACTTTTTTATATGTCTAAGTTTTTAGATTTGTAATGTAGTAATATTTCTACTGCAACAACTTATTCAGAAAATACATTGTACAAGTTTTCAACATACTGGTATATTTATTTTATGTAAAACCCAAAGACAGAGGCTTGTCATATCTTTCATACTTTTGCTCAGGAAGCTTTCCTGTTAATTGCAAATTCCTGTTAATTGCAAATTCCAGTTAATTGCAAATCCCAGTTAATTGCAAAATTTCCTCTGACAAAAAGACTTTGCAATTAGTCAAACTTTAATCTATGGAATAACCATAAGACCAATGAAAACAGTTTTAAGGATGTTCGCTGGTCAATTTTAAAATAACAAGGATTCCTATTAAATGTGATTTTTTGCTAGAAATTTTTAAAAGAAGTAATTTAAGCCAAAAACATTAATAGGTTACCGATGAAATTACTGGGATACAACAATGTACAAGTGCTTGAAAAAATGGCGGGAAACTGAACTCATCTGCATTTTTCATAGGTTTAACATGAGGAATGTTCATCAAATAATGAATGTGACAAAATAATACCAATGGATTAATATTTTGTCAGAATGCTTCAAAAAATGTAAAAAATGAAATTATGGAATAAAATCAGGGGGTCACCAAGCAAAACATTATTAAGCATTTAAATGGATAAAACCAGAGAAATCCGAAAATCTGACAGAAATACATAAACATGACCAGCAAACATCCTTAAATAGAGGAGTGTTCAAGCTTCAAGTCCCAAATATTGGTGGCTTCTGTAGAAAGTGCAAATTTTTCACACTTTTTGGCTGCTTTTTCTTAGCTCAGAATAGCAGATAATGATGTGTCATAAAGATGAAGTATTTTCTAAAGATGTCGCACCCCATGTGTCATTCCCAATAACCTAGGATAAATACTTTATAGGCATAAATGTATGATGATGTATAGCCTTATGAGCCGACCATGGCTCAAAAACGATAGGTAGGCATAAGCCTGTTCTAGGTGAAATATTTGCTATTCCTTGGCCTCAAAATTAGCCTTTTTCATGTTTTTGCACTTCTAGTTAAAAAAAAAAGATGAAACATGCACCCTAGGGACTGCCATTTCAATCTGTGATGGATATGACATCATAGTATGATTATAAACAGATCTTCAGCTTTAGGGGGAAAGTGTTACATTCTTGTTGATGAAAAATGTAACCTAACACTTTCAAAATATGTCATTTTTTAAAAACTTTTTTCAATTCCCAGCTTTCAATGAAAATTGGCAAAATTGTTATATTTTGATATCTGGTATTTTAGGAAAAAGCAATTGCTATGATACTAGTGAAAAAAGCATGTATCTGTACATTTTACGAACTGTAAGAGGTACTCAACTGAACTAGGCCTGCATCCTGGACCATTCAGGGGGGAGGAGAAGAATTAAGATTGATTGCAAAGAAATGTTAATATTTACTTGACTTTTGACATGTATTCTCATTATTTCAGCAAAATAAAATCTGCACATGTACAACACGACTGAAACTTATTCTACAGAAAATTATTTCTTAGGAATCATTGCTGAATGTTCAAAAACTTCAAATAATCAAAGTGCCTCATTCAAATTTATGAAAATAAAGAATGAATACCTGTCTTTTCATCTGCCTTGTGACCATCCCCTCCAGCCTCACTTTGACCTCCTGCCACATCTTTCTCATCTGATTCAGTTGAACGTTTGTCTGTATTCATACAATCATAGTCCCCTGTGATTATTATCCATGCTGTCTCAACAGGTGATGGTGTCACTATTTTACCTTAAAAAAAATTATGCTGATATATGTCATAGAAGATGTTAAGAACAAGTGGTCGCCATAGAATTATAAGTTCATAAGTGGTAGTTAGAACCTTTTACTATTTTTCTTTATTTGACATCATTGGCTCTATCATTCCATATCACTGGTTTCCTGTTAGACTCTCTTGCAATAGCTAAAGCAGATGGCTTAAAAGGTCTTATCTACATGTACTATTCAACTAAAATATTCCCCCCCCCCCAACGTCCCTTTTGGAGTTATAAGGTCATAACTGGCAGTTACGACAAAACGTTTCTCCCTTCTCACTGAAAACTGTAAAATTGCAACTCACAGTTAAAGTACCAATTAATCTAGCATTTTACCTCTGACCTCTAACTAACCACCAACTTATCCAACCTTATATTTAGCTTTTTCTATTTAGATCATTTTGGTTATTTGTTCTCTATCAGCTTTTACACGTTTTTCGAGTAATGGACTTCCAAATGTTTTGGTTTAATCTGCACTGATGAGACATAAGTTGTAGAAATGCGCATATGCAGACTAGAGGCTCACATGAGCCTGTATCGCTCATCTGGTGACTGGTTTTATTCAGACCACCCATTCACACTATAAATCAGTTCACCAGATGTTACATCTTCATTCTTGGATGAGGTACAAACTAAAAATCACAATCTTTGGAAGGAATCACCCAAAGACAATTGTAACCAAGTTTGGTTCCAATTGGCTCAGTAGGTTCAGAGGAGAAGACATTTGAATGCATTTCCCATAGAGTACCTATGTTAAACTATGTTCCCTGCTGGAGGCAATCTTGAATGAGGTATGAACATTAAAATCACAAACTTTGAAGGGAAACATCTAAAGACTAATGTATCCAAGTTTAGTTCCAATTGGTGCAGTGGGTTCAGAAGAGAAGACATTTGAATGCATTTCCCATAGGGTCCCTATGTTAAACTGTGTTCCACACTGGCAGCCATTTACGACGTAAAAATCACAAACTTTAAAGGGGACCACCCAAGGACTATTGTGACCAAGTTTGGTTCAGTCTGACTTGGTAGTTTCAGAGAAGATGATCTATGAATACATTTCCCATAGGGTCCTATGTTAAACTATGTCCCGTGCTGGCGATCATCTTGGATGAAGTACGAACATAAAAATAGGTAATCAACGATTACAGAGTTTGCCTCGTTATGGCACTTTGTCACAGTAACAAAATCTTGACTGGATGTTGACATCACATTTGCATGCCTAAGCAAGGTTACATGATCCTACCATGTATAGTGACTGAGATCTGAACTTGCCTGAAAACTTGGACAAATCACTCATGCGTAAAACATAAGTCAAAGTGACCTACTTTTGCCTGGATGCTGATGTACCATCAGGGATGCATGCCTATGCAAGGTTACATGATCCTACCATGTAAAGTGACTGAGATATGAACTTGTCCAAAACTTGAATGTAAATCAATCAAGCAGAAAATATAGGTCAAAGTGACCTAATTTTAACTGGATGCTGATCTACCATCAGAGTTATATGCATATGCCAGGTTACATGATTGTACCATGTGTAGTGACTAAGATCTGAACTCGTCCTAAAGCTTGAATGTAAATCAATTGAGCATAAAATATAGGTCAAGGTGTCCTAATTTTGCCTGGATGCTAACCAACCATCAGAGATGTATGCATATGCAAGGTTACATGATCCTACCATGT
>MJUU01012754.1:158753-179653 GCA_002080025.1 Modiolus philippinarum | reverse complement strand
CCCAAGACGCAACTGCATGTCAAATATCAAGTGCCTAGGACTACTGGTATAGGCTGTACAAACTGCTTGCTAAAAACTTAATGTGATCGTTCATGCGTGACTAAGGGGCCAGGGCCACCATCCGGGCTTGGAATCAGTATGTACAGCCCAAGACGCAACTGCATGTCAAATATCAATTACCTTGGACTACTGGTATAGGCTGTACAAACTGCTTGCTAAAAACTTAATGTGATCATTCATGCGTGACTTAGGGGCCAGGGCCACCATCCGGGTATGGAATTGGTATGTACTCCCCAAGACACAACTGCATGTCAAATATCAAGTGCCTAGGACTACTGGTATAGGCTGTACAAACTGCTTGCTAAAAACTTAATGTGATAGCTCATGCATGACTAAGGGGCCAGGGCCACTATCCGAGCGTGGAATCAGTATGTATTTCCCAAGACGCAACTGCATGTAAAGTATCAAGTGCCAAGGACTACTGGTATAATCTGTACAAACTGCTTGCTTAAAACTTATTGTGATCGCTCATGTGTGACTAAGGGGCCAGGGCCACCATCTGGGTGTGGAATCGGTATGTACTCCCCAAGACGCAACTGTATGTCAAATATCAAGTGCCTAGGCCTACTGGTATAGGCTGTACAAACTGCTTGCTAAAAACTTAATGTGATTGCTCATGCGTGACTAAGGGGCCAGGGCCACCATTCAGGCGTGGAATCGGTATGTACTCCCCAAGATGCAACTGCATGTCAAATATCAAGTACCTAGGACTACTGGTATAGGCTGTACAAACTGCTTGCTAAAAACTTAATGTGATCGCTCATGCGTGACTAAGGGGCCAGGGCCATAATCTAAGTAGGGATCTGCACATCAAATACTATGGACCTACAGCTAATATAAGCTTGTTAATTCACAATAGTTTACAAATTGTTGACGCCGCCGACGGAAACACTATCCCTAAGTCTCGCCTCCGCAACTTTTCGTCGCGGGCGAGACAATTAAAGTTAATGGACGGCTGGACGGACAACGGACGCCAAGTGATGGCAAAAGCTCACATGGCCTTTGGCCAGGTGAGCTAAAAATGAATTAACAGTGACTTCGGTATTTAGTTATTCCTTACCTCTGACTTAAAACTTACCTCCAACTTCTTTCATCTTGCTAACCGACCTATGAACTCCAACTTACCACCAACTTCTCTTGGCTTTCTGACTTCTCTGACCTCTGCCACAAATCCTACCACTATAAGAATGACCAGTAATATAAACAACGGTACACGGAGTGATCCTGCCACTGTAGCTATGTGTAATATTAGAACACACCAAACTGGCATAGAAAAATATCTCAGGTAACGCTTTGTTTCTGGTGACCATAGAAATCCAACTGCAACAACATATGCCAAAACCAGGGTCCATACCTGTAATGTATAATCTGAATGATAATGGATTCAGTTCAAATTTGTTTTGTCAATATCAAATGCCACAAAAAACAAATAAAACTTAACAGATATACTGAGTACATGTAGATCAAAGGTATCTCTGGGGAAAAAAACCTTCGTTTCTGGTGACCATGAAATACTACTGCAAAAACATAAAGCAAAACAATTATTTATAATTGAAAAATATTACTGGTAACTACGATTTTATTGTATATAATTCATCATGGCTTAGTTATTTTCAGATTTGTCTACATTAACATTGGGCCATCCTTAATACAAGTGTAGACACAGAAATGCCTTGCCTGTGAAAGCATATATTTACCAAAATAATCAGTCATGGCTACAAGACAGGTGCTAGACTGGCATGTGCACACCTAGATAAAACAATAGACCAAATATGAGGCCTGTAAGTGTTCTAATTAACAAGAAATGATCAAAGTCAATGAACCATGAAATTGAGGTCAAGGCTACATGACAGGTGTCAGAATGGCATGCACCCACCCAGATATAGCAACAGACCAAATATAATGACTCTAGGTATCATAGGTACAGAGAAAAAAAGTGTTCAAGTAAAGAAATGTTAAAAGTCAATGAACCATGAAATTGAGGACATGGCTACATGACAGGTGTCAGACTGGCGTGCATCCACCTAGATATTCCAATAGACTAAATATGATGACTCTAGGTATCATAGCTGCATAGAAATAAGTGTTAAAGCAAAGAAATTTTCAAAGTCAATGAACCATAAAATTGATGTCAAGGATACATGACAGGTGTCAGACTGGCATGCACCCACCTAGCTGCGGGACCGTAGCTCTTATGGTCCTTGTGCTGATTTTTGATAGATGCGGACCTCTATGGTCAGCCAAATCAGAAAAAATAAAAGGACCTATAGAGCTACGGTTTCGCAGCTAGCACCCACCTCGATGTAGCAATATATCAAATATGATGAATCCAGGTGTTCTAGTTACAGAGAAATAAGTATTCAAGTAGCTAAGTGATCAAAGTCAATGAACCATAAAATTAAAGTCAAGGCTACACGACAGGTGCCAGACGCCTTTTTATGAAGTCATTGAACCATGAAGACAAGGTCAAGGTCATCTGAAACATGTGATGCTGGAGAGCTTACACGATAAACTATCTGATGACAAAAGATGTTGCTTATAAGTAATATACTTTAAAAGTTATTAAGGTTTAAAGAAAGTTTACGATGCCAACGCAGCCAGAGAGTATGTCTTGCTTTCAGCGACTTTCATCGCAGGCGAGACAAAAATGTTGGTTTGCTGTTTATCAACTCACAATTTTTTATGCGAGTAGGTAGGTAGACTAATTTTTTTTCTGAAAGATATAAAAAAAATTAATTTAAAAACAAAATGTGCTTGTGCTTAAATTAGAATAAAATAAAGGGCTGAGCCGAGCGCAGGATGATACGACAGCAGTATGTTGTCCACTGAAATTTGAAAAAGTGTAATTTAAAGTGAGTATGGAAATACTAAAGAGCTTACTACATACTACTGAAAGCTTACATCAAAAGGAATCCAAAGAAAGAAATCCTATCGGAATCGGATGAAAAATAAAAAATTTAGGTTATCTGTAAATTTACAATTTTGGCCCCCTTCGGCCCCTCATAGCTGGGTAAGGAAATAAGTTACCAAAAATCTAAAAATTGAGCGCTATGATAATTTTTCATAAGGAATCCTTTGGAAAAAATTGCATCAAAATCCGACTAAAAATAAAAAATAATGAAATTTTTGAAATTCGCCCCTTTTGGGCCCCATTTATCTCGTGAATGGTACATGCCACGTAAAATCCGTTGCATTTTGGAGATCAGAAATTTTGTAAGGAGTTTACTGAAAGAAACCCCATCAAAATCGGATAAATAATAAACATTCTACAGTCAAATATGTGAAAACAACCAATTTAACCCCTTTTGATCCCTTTTTCTTAAACGGGCGGGGCCTGGAACATAAAATTATAGCCTGGGCTAAAGCATGTGCCAAGAAACATCATACTAAAATTTGAAAATGATCCGTTCACTGAAACCAAAGTTATGCTGTCTACAGACACAAAAATATCCAATTTTACCCCTTTTCTGAAACGGGTGGGGGCCACAAACCCGAAATTAAAACCCGGGATTAACCTTATGCCAAAAAACCACATATGAAGATGATCCGTCCACTAGAAACAAAGTTATGCTGGCCACAGACGCCGACGACTTTGCCATACCATAATACGACCGCAAAATTTTTGCAGTCGTATAAAAATCTGAGAAATGAAGATAAAATTTTTTGAGTAGGTAGGTTTTTATGAGTAGGTCAATAAACAGTCAGCACATAATTTCTTAAGGCTTGCCCTGATTATTACCAGTAAAAGTTACATTTAAGTTGGAATTTAGAGTTACATTCCCATTCAAATTGAAGGACATTATGACTAGAATTTTTAGGCAATATAAAGGGATATCCTTTCATTAAACAAAGATTTTTTATAAATGCTGAAAAGGACAAGCAAAAAAACTTTACATAAAAAGTAAAAATTAAGTTGAAATGCTAGAGTAGAGTTCTCAATTGTGACGTTAAATCATCCATGGAGTTTATTGTGATAACAATTGTGACATTCCAACAAATCACCATGTTGGATTGGGCAATTATCCGTGTAGGACAGCTTCAAACGACCCTGTCTTCTATGGGCTGTCTTACATGGAAAACATCCTTTTACGGAAGAAAATATGATTCCTCATATTATTTGGTCACTTCAAGGACTTGATTCTAGTGTATAAAATAGGCTCTTATTAAAATTGTTATTGATATAAAATCATCTGGAATGTAAACTTTTGTTGTATAAACAAGTGTGAAAGTAGGCTTGAAATAAAATTATATATTTCTATAGTTTGAACTGAAATACAAATGTAAATGGATTTGAGGCATATAAACTGCATAGTTTACCAAATTTTTATCAGTTGCAAAAAACTGAGTTGTTTAATTTTCACCAAAAACTGAAAATAGCATAAAATGTAGAAATAATGTAAACTTACTAGTACACAAATGCAGTCTAGCAATAAATACTGGATGTAAGGTAGTGATTCATATCACAAAAAGAATATCTATAATTCAAATTATTCTTGTAAAAATTATTACAATTTTGATATTTTTTTTTTTTAATTTTACCTATCACAATTTTATATTTATTATGAGAGTGAAAAACAGAGTTATCTCCCCATACCCCAGGTCTACCTCCTTAAACATTTGATGGTTAATGAATCTACTCTTTTTCTATTTGTACAAATGTAGCACGGTGGACAGAGATGAATGCAATTTTTTTTCTATTGACTATCAAAGGGAGATGTATGAAGCTGAAACTTAATTAGATCACCAGAATGTTTGCTTGACATGGTGATACATGTGGATTGGAATGTTGTAAATTATCAGTTTTACAACAACTTAATTGGAGGATTGAACAAAATTGAAAAAAAACAGGGGAGGCTTGCAATTAATACTGGTTCACTTTATTGTACAACAGCTATAAAATGTACATGTACTGTATTCAAAATCAAAGGTGATAGTTATCACTGCTCTCACCCAAAATGATGTGAAGTATCCCAGTGCATCATACACAAATAGAAGGATGGACTGCACAGCACTTAATATTGCTTTGACTGGACCAAAATGCCACAGTAAATATGCAGAGAAAACAGATAATAGACCTGCAAGAAGCAGTTTTAAATGCAAAACAATTTTAGAGTAAATTGTTTCATAAGCTTGATTTGCTGTACTAATTGGCAGTGTCACAACTCCAACAATGAAGGGAGTCCCAGAGTCATGTAATCCAGTCAGCCATTTCCTTAAAGAGTTTGTAAGTGAACGCTTAAATGGGTATAAAAATGTTCCACACAACACAGACCAAAGCAGTGGTCCTAGGAAAGGTTCTAAGATAAAATAAACTGCAATCGCAGCAGCTCCGGCTAACAATACAAAAATGCTAGCTGCAGTTGAATAAATGGCTTGTTTGAAAGCTTTGTCGTGACCCTGTGGTAGATTATTTATCACTGAATTGAACGAAGACCGAAAGTTGACAGATGGTGATTCCATTATTGTTATTCCATTCGTTAAACTCCGAGTCTGTAGCAGACGAAACATCTAAACCCACAAGATGTTCCGAAAACCTTTTCGTTTTCATGTAAGGTTAAAGGAAAGATTGCAGATTAGGACTTTCAACATTTAGCCTCAAAATCCCGTCAAAATACGTTTTTCTCGCTACCCTAAAACTCCAAACTTAAAAACAAAATTTGATTTGATAAGTAATTTTAGCGTACTTATTCAAATAACTAAATATTTGGTTACTGTGAATTTTGATTCTGCATATGCGCATTTCGACAACTTATGTCTCTTCAGTGCAGATAAAATCTAAAGGTTTGGAAGACCACAAAGTCAAAGATGTTTAAAAACTGATAGAGAACAAATTATTAAATATGATCTAAACAGAAAGCCAAAATCAGCCAAGGACAGAGCTTTGCATGAGGGAGATACTCCTTAGTTTCAACTAAATTTACACAAATTAGATATTGTAAGGTTCCAAATAGAATCGGCTTTCGGGTCAGCACCGAAGTACTGACTACTGGGCTGGTGAATACCCTCGGGGACTAACAGTCCACCAGCAGAGGCATCGACCCAGTGGTAACAAATAACTAAATACCGAAGTTACTGTGAATTTTGATTCTGCATGTGCGCATTTCGACAACTTATGTCTCTTCAGTGCAGATCATCTAAACGTTTGGAAGACCACAAAGTCAAAGATGTTTAAAAACTGATAGAGAACAAATTACCAAATATGATCTAAATAGAAAGCCAAAATCAGCTAAAGACAGAGCTTTGCATGAGGGATTTACTCCTTAGTTTCAACTAAATTTACAAAAATTAGATATCAAAATAATTAATGAATATGACTGTCATTAAAATAAGAAAAAAATGATATATTTTTCCAATCATGGGCATGGGCCCAAAGGGACATAGCCACAAAACAATTTAATAAAACAGTCAATATGGATTCAAAATCTAGAAAAAAGGAATAATTGGGGGAAAATATGTAGTGCACATCTACAGTATGTAATTGTGCACCTGCATAAGTTTCATGAAATTCCAGTCAGTGGTTTAGGAGGAGCAATCGATACCAGCTTTTGGGTACAGATAGGTGGGGGGAGGACCGAAGGAAGGACGGACTGACGGATGGACAGAGGGACAGCATGAAAAATATATAGTTAAAGAAGGAACAAAAAGTTCTAAGTAAATTCAAATCTGTCGCAATTTTTTATTAGTAGGTAGGTAGGTAGGTATATATTATATATTTACAGAAGATTAAAGAAAGTTTACCACCAAGTTCGAATAAGTTCTGAAACAAATCATTTCTACGTTTCCTACAGGTTTTAATACTAAACTTGGTCATGTTCGTGTGATAAATAACAAAGTACCAAAGTTACTGTGAATTTGGTCATATCAGGATTTATAGACTGTCATGAAATTTTGGTTCAATCACAACCCCTGGGTGAATTAACAAGTAATCAAAGAGTAACACGACAGTCATTCAAGATAGTAGACAGTTCAATAATAAAAAAAACAGAAATTTTTAATACGACAGTGGATATGCCGATAATGCCTTCGTGTCCAATGCAAAATAATATCCATCTCTGGCAACAGTCTTTAATTTGACTCTTGGCTTACTAGACTGTGTATAGTGCAGACCATACTTACCCTGCCCTTGTATGGTGCAGACCATGCTTACCCTGTCCGTGTATGGTGCAGACCATGCTTACCCTGCCTGTGTATGGTGTAGACAATGCTTACCCTTCCTGTTAATGGTGCAGTCCATGCTTACCCTGCCTGTGTATGGTGCAAACCATGCTTACCCTGCCTGTGTATGGTGTAGACCGTTCTTACCCTTCCTGCGTATGGTGCAGACCATGTTTAACCTGCATGTGCAAGATGCAGACAATGCTTATCCTGCCTGTGCATGATGCAGACCATGCCTATCCTGTCTCTGTATGATGCAGACAATGCTTACCCTTCCTCTGTATAGTGCAGACCATGCTTATCCTGTCTGTGTATGGTGCAGGCCATGCTTACCCTGCCTGTGTTTGGTGCAGTCCAAGCTAACCCTTTCTGTGTATGGTACATACCCCGCTTACACTGCCTGTGTATGTTGCATATCATGCTTACCCTGCCTGTGTATGGTGCAGACCATACTTACCCTGCCTGTGTATGGTGCAGACCATACTTACCCTGCCTGTGTATGGTGCAGACAATGCGTACGCTGTCTGTGTATGGTGCAGACCATGCTTATGCTGTCTGTGTATGGTGCAGACCATGCTTACCCTTCCTGTGTATGGTTCAGACAATGCTAACCCTTCCTGTGTTTGGTGCAGACCGTGTTTACCCTGCCTGTGTTTGGTTCGGACCATGCTTACCCTGCCTGTGTATGGTGCAGACCATGCTTATCCTGTTTGTGTTTGTTACCCTTCCTGTGTATGGTTCAGACAATGCTAACCCTTCATGTGTTTTGTGCAGACCATGTTTACCCTGCCTGTGTTTGGTGCGGACCATGCTTACTCTGCCTATGTATGGTGCAAAGCATGCTTACCCTGCCTGTGTATGGTGCAGACAATGCTTACCCTCTCTGTGTGTGGGGCAGACCATGCTTACCCTTCCTGTGTATGGTGCAGACGATGTTTACCCTTCCTGTGTATGGTGCAGAGCATGCTTAACCTGCCTGTAAATGGTGCGGACCATGCTTACCATACCTGTGTATGGTGCAGTCCATGCTTACCCTTTCTATGTATGGTGCATACCATGCTTGTCCTGCCTGTGTATAGTGCAGGCCATGCTTACCTTGCCTGCGTATGGTTTGCAGACAATGCTTACCCTTCCTGTCTATGGTGCAGACCATGCTTACCCTCTCTGTATATGGTGAAGAATATGCTTACCCTGCCTGTGTATGGTGCAGTCCATGCTTACCTTTTCTGTGTGTGGGGCAGACCATGCTTACCCTGCCTGTGTATGGTGCAAACAAAGCTTACCCTGCCTATGTATCGTGCAGACCATGCTTACCCTGTCCTGTGTATGGTGCAGACCATGCTTACCCTTCCTGTGTATGGTGCAGACCATGTTTACCCTGCTGTGCAAGATGCAGACCATGCCTACCCTGTCTGTGTATGGTGCAGACAATGCTTACCCTTCTTGTGTATGATGCAGATCATGCTTACCCTGCCTGTGTATTGCGAAGACCATACTTACCCTGCCTGTATGTGCAGTCCAAGCTAACCCTTTCTGTGTATGGTACATACCACGCCTGTGTATGGTGCAGATCATGCTTACCCTGCCTGTGTATGGTTTTGACCATGCTTACCCTGCTTGTGTATGGTGCAGACCATAATTACCCTGTCTGTGTATGGTGCAGGCAATGCTTACGCTGTCTGTGTATGGTGCAAATCATGCTTACCCTTCATGTGTTCATTGCAGACCATTCTCACTCTGTCTGTGTATGATGCAGACCATGTTTACCCTGCTGTACAAGATGCAGACCATGCCTACCCTGTCTGTGTATGGTGCAGACAATGCTTACCCTTCTTGTGTATGATGCAGATCATGCTTACCCTGCCTGTGTATTGCTCAGACCATACTTACCCTGCCTGTGTATGGTGCAGTCCAAGCTAACCCTTTCTGTGTATGGTACATACCACGCCTGTGTATGGTGCAGATCATGCTTACCCTGCCTGTGTATGGTTTAGACCATGCTTACCCTGCCTGTGTATGGTGCAGACCATAATTACCCTGTCTGTGTATGGTGCAGGCAATGCTTACACTGTCTGTGTATGGTGCAAATCATGCTTACCCTTCATGTGTATATTGCAGACCATGCTCACTCTGTCTTTGTATGATGCAGACCTTGCTTACCCTTCCTGTGTATGGTTGAGACAATGCCAACCCTTCCTGTGTTTGGTGCAGACCATGTTTACCCTGCCTGTGTATAGTGCAGATCATGCTTACCCTGCCTGTGAATGGTGCAGACCATACTTATCCTGCCTGTGTATGGTACAGTCCATGCTTACACTTTCTGAATATGGTGAATACCATGCTTATCCTGCATGTGTATGTTGCAGATCATGCTTACCCTTCCCTATGGTGCAGACCATGCTTACCCTGCCTATGTATGGTGCAGACAATGCTTACACAGACAAGACAATGTTTACCCTGTTTATGGTTTAGACCATGCTTACCCAGCCTGTGTATGGTGCAGACCATACTTACCCTGTCTGTGTATGGTGCAGACAATGCTTACGCTGTCTGTGTATGACGCGTATCATGCTTACCCTTCATGTGTATATTGCAGACCATATTTACCATGTCTGTGTATGATGCAGACCATGCTTACCCTTCCTGTGTATGGTTCAGACAATGCCAACCCTTCCCGTGTTTGGTGCATACCACGTTTACCCTGCCTGTGCATGGTGCAGACCATGTTTACACTGCCTGTGTACGGTGCAGACCATACTTACCCTGCCTGTGTATGGTGCAGTCCATGCTTAACCTTTTTGTATATGGTGAATACCATGCTTATCCTGCATGTGTATGGTGCAGATCACGCTTACCCTACCTGTGTATGGTGCAGAGCATGCTTACCCTGCCTATGTTTGTTGCAGACAATGCTTACACAGACAAGACAATGCTTACTCTGTCTGTGTATGGTGCAGACTATGCTTACTCTGCCTGTGTATGGCGCAGTCCATGCTTACCCTTACTGTGTATGGTGCAGACAATGCTTACCCTTCCTGTGTATGGTGCAGAGCATGCTTAACCTGCCTGTGAATGGCGCAGACGATGCTTACCCTGCCTGTGTATGATGTAGTCTATGCTTACCCTTTCTATGTATGGTGCATACCATGCTTGCCCTGCCTGTATATGGTACATATCATGCTTACCCTTCCAGTGTATGGTGCAGATCATGCTTACGCTTCCCGTGTATGGTACAGATCATGCATACGCTTCCTGTGTATTGTGCAGATCATGCTTACCCTGCCTGTGTACTACCCGGTAATTGAGTTTTGGGGGCATTACTATTTTATACTATATTTCTGTCCAAGTCTGTTTGTTTATCATGTCCCTTTATTTTACAATTTTTGTCTTTTCTTCCCTGTTTTACCTCCAGTTGTTGTTTTTGCATTTGTTTATCAGTATATATTACAAGTAAACTATGAATGCATTTTTTAGAGATTTCATGTAAAAGTAAGCTCAATTCCAGTATCTTGGATCAGTCAGATCTCGAGGAAGTAGAAAATTTTTTTCAAAACTCCATATTTAATTTAATTACAATTGCATGCAAATTACTGAAAAGTTCAATGAAAAGACTGTAAAGAAGTTCATGTACCTGAATTTTTCCAATTACTGTAATCCAACTTATTTTCGCGAGCGATTTATTTTCGCGACTTTCGCGTGCGTGAAAATATCTCGAAAATAAATCGCCGCGAATAATTCTTAGCCTTATATAAATGCATTTACAGAAATAGAAAATCCGGAAAATTAGTGTCCGCGAACTTCAACAGAAGGGACAAAACGCGAAATAAAGTAGCCGTGAAAATATGTTGGTTTACAGTATTACACACGTTAAAGCAATATGTTCCAGAAAACCAGCCAATTTGTATCAGTATCCACTAGATTTTTTTTTTAATGATGACTAGTGTGTTGTCTGGTTGTAATTGTACAAGTATAAGGAAGATGTATTACACAATCAATGCCAAAATTAACTTGCCAATGTTACCATGACAGGTTCCAAACAGAGGACGCATGCAAACACACCCTAACAGGGTTTAAAGTTCTACTGCCATTGTATCAAGCATACCCGAGGTGTCGGAATAATTCTGCATTTTACTAGTTGGTGTGTATTTTCTTATTCAGATGATGCTGAATGAAGTAGGAATGGATCACTTCTTTTCATCCCTTGTGAAATGGTTTATTGCCTAAGGAATTTCTAACAATTGCGGCGACCCTCATGTTTATTTACGTTGTCGACCTGTTCTACCATTTTTGGACTTTTATGTTGTTTATTTCAGAATTATTGGCTATCCAACAGTAAGTAAAATTTCCATGGACAATTTCCATATCTAATCAGTTACTGTGCATACTAGAATCATCTAACCTTGCATATGCATGAAATTCTGACAACAGGCTAGTATCCTAGCACAATTTGGTCATCTTGGCCTACATTTTATGCTTGATTTACCAAAATCCAATTTCAGATCTTTATCACTGTGCATTGGATCATCAAACTGTGCATATGCATTCGTCTTGGAGGACAATCAAAATCCAAAGTTGGGTAAATCTTCTTATTTCCCCTTTTATCGACTTCTCATTAAAGTTTGATACGAGTTCAGATCTCAATTACTGTACATAGTGGGATCGTTTAATCTAGTTTATGCATAAATCGCTGACAGTAGTTCAGTAACCAGATCAAATCTACATGTTTGACTAGATTGCCATTACAAATCTTAGAGAATGTACACGCTAGAACATCTAACTTTCGCATTTTCATGTATTTCTGATGGAAGGGCAGCATCCAAGAAAAATGTGGTCACTGTTATCTACATATTATGCTTGATTCCATAACATTTAAATTTTATGGCAACTTTCACAGAATGTTCCACTTCATACATTGACAGATCCAAAGGAGGTGGGAATTCCGGGGGTTTGAACCCACTTTTTGGGCAAACATGCATTTTTAATGAATATCCTGATGTTTTATTCAGAAATATCCCCAAAATCTCCTTTTACTTCTGTATTGGAACCCCCTTTCAAATTCCCTGGACCCGCACTTGTGACAAGACTTTTCTTTCAAGGTTACATCCGAGTTCATATCTCAGTTACTGTACATAGTGGGATCATTTAATCTATAGGCTATACGTGCGTGAATCTATTATGGTACATGTATATTTCAGCATAAAGTTACAAATTGGTATACCTTACACCAAGGACGTATATTTAGATCTAAATATACGTCCTTGCTTACACCTACATTTCCATTTACCTAATACAATTCAAGTTTATGTCCAAGTTTATACTGAATAAGGTGGGTTCATTTAACTTGCATATGTATGCTTCTCTGATGGTAGATCGGAATCCAGGCATATTTATGTTGCCCTGAAACTGTGCCGTTACAGGGTGGACCTTATAATCATAGATTACCTATTTTTTATTTAAGGGCCCGATTTCATAGTCAAAGCAAAAACAAAATGTAAGTCAGTCTTAGAATAGTTGATTATCAAATTGATGAAATATTATTCTGATGTATGTAGTTAGATAATGCAAAATTTAACCAGCCACTCAAGCATAAAATGTAGGTCGAATTCTCCTAAAATGGTTGATGTGTATGGTTGTTATAATAGGGTCATTGCTATATAAAGGGTAGCTGAGAATGGAATTATAAATGATAAATGTAACCAAGTTCACTAAAATGCTATCATTACAGTCAAATTAATGGTGGATTTGCGAGTACTGATTTTAGTTTAAGTAAAGATATTTTTTAACCTTTTTATATTTACAATAAGTTATTTTCCTATAGACTTAAACACAAAATGAACATCAGAGCAGACTTATAGATATAGTATATCTATTATAGGCCTCTTCCACATTATGGATGGGTTTTATAGAAGACAGGGAGCTCTCAAAAGCCTGTATCACTAACCTGGACCATGGCTAAACAGTAGTTTCTGAGATCTCAATGGCATTTCCCACAGTCCGGTGTTAAAATGTGTTAAACTTTGTTCCCCTCCCATTGCAGTCTTGGATTGAGTGAGGACTAACAGACACAAATTTTCAAGGGGACAATAGAAAGAATATTGTGATCAAGTTTGGCTGCCACTTCAAAATCTTTGAATGCATTTCCATAAGATTCAGTGTTTTTACTCTGTTCCACGTCTGCAGCTATATTAGATAAGGTATGGATCTGTCCTAAGCGTTAATGAAGGAGACTATGTGACAATGTTTGGTTCTAATTCTACTTTAAGTTTCTGTAGTTTCTGAGAATATCTTTGTGTTTCCACAACTAAAGCTGATGCTGAATGGCAGCCAGTTATAGCACAACTCATTGAACCCAAAATTAATATGGTAAGCTCAAATATAAGTCTGTATGGACACTATACAGGTGTGGATACAGTAAAAAAGTTGACACAATACAACTATGATAACAATGATAGACCTCCCCTTTTTTCAAGAAAATATACAGTGAAATTATCTCCCCTTCAAAATTTCGTGCAACAACCATAATACTACACACACATCTAAAGATGGTATACTTAATCTGAACTTTGTAACATTTAATCAAAATCCAATCACCTATTTTAAGAGGACATATTCTGACCTGGTACCTCCCCCATTTTTCAGGAATATATTTAAAGTTGAACAGTCTCCCCTTCAAAATTTTGGGCATATTACTTCATGTGCATCTTGAGGTGGTATATTACAACTGTGTAGCATATTTCCTTAAAGTCCATGCAAGTGTTCACGAGGACATGCGCCGTCAAGGTACGGTAACTCCTTTTTCGAGAAATCGCTTACAAGGTAACTGTGCATTTTTGAGAAATTATTCCAAGTTGAATTATCTCCCATTCAAAATTGATTAATTCACAACTTCAGGTGGTGTAACTTCCATATTTTGTTATACTATTACTGTGTAACATTTCATCAAAACTCCGATGAAAGGGTTCCTTTTACCCATTTTTTCCAAATAATAATCCAAGACAATTTATCTACTTTTCAAAAATTTGGGGTATCAACCATATTACTTACTGCACATCGTCAAGTTGATAACTGGTTCTGTGCAATATTTCATCAAAATCCAAGCATCTGTTTAAGAAGACATGTGCTGACAATGTTACCCCTTTTTTCCAGAAAATATTCAAAGTTGAATAATCTCCACTTCAAAATTTCAGCAGCAATCACTTTACTTCATGCATATCTTCGGTTGGTATACTACAACCAAGTACCATTTCATCAAATGCAAGCCACTGTTTTGAAAGACATGCACTGACAAGGTTCCTTCCATCTTTTCAGATAATATTCGCAGACAAATTATCTCCCCTTCAAAATTTCAGGCAGCAACCATATTACTTCATGCACATCGTCCGGTTGTATACTACAACTATGCAATATTTCATCATAATCTAGCAACTGTTTAAGAAGACATGTGCTGACAATGTTCCTCCCCCCTTTACCAGAAAATATTCAGAGCTGAATTATATCCCTTTCTCAAATTTGTGCAGCAACCATATAACTTCATGCATATCTTCAGGTGCTATACTTCCATCTTTGTAAGATTAAATCAAAATGCATGCAGCCGTTTAGGAGGACATGCACTGACAAGTTACATAAACCCCAAAACTTCATTTGTGGGGTGTACAACTATGTTCCTGGCTGATGGCAATCTTGGATAAGGAACAAACATGAAAATGGCAAGACTTTGAAAAGAGCAAGCCAAGGAATATTATGATGAAATTTGGTTAAAATTGTGCAAATGGTTTCAATGCAAGATCTTTAGGTCCCATCTCAAACTATGTTCCTTGCTGGTGGCTTCTTTAAAGAAGTATAAACATGAAAATCCCGAACTTTGAAGGGACCAGCCAAGTATAATTATTATTAAATTGAGTGTAATTGTTCAAGTATTTTTAGAGGAGAAAACCTTCCAATGCATTTCAAAAAGGGTCCTATGTTAAACTATTTTCCTGTTGAAATATGAACGTAAAAATCATCAACTTTGAAGGGGATCACCAAAGGACTATTATGATAACATTTGTTTGAAATTTTTCAAGTGGTTTTCAGGGATGATTTTTGAATACATTTTCCCATACGGTCTTATGTTAAACTATGTCCTATGTTAAACCATGTTCCCTTCTGGTGGCCATTTTGGATAAGGTACAGTCAAAAACCTCAGACTTAAAAGGGGACCATCCAAGACTATCATGATCAAATTTGGTTTAAATTGGCCTTCTGGCTACAGCCAGGTGATTAAAAAAAAACACACATAAACCTGCAGTCTGTTTATTATCAACATGCACATAAATTGTCAAACTGAGGTAAATAATCTATACATTAATATCCCTGAGGTAGAACTTGTATAATCACCGAATCATCCACCCAATATTTACAACCATACAGAATTCTCTGAAATAGGGAGAATAAAAGACAGAATTCTTTGAACTGAAGGGATAAAAGACAGAATTACTAAAATAGGAATGATAAGACAGAAATCACCTGAATAACAGAAAGGATAATAGACAGGAGAAGAGTATTGTGACCTTTATCAATTTATTTTTTCAGTTGAGTCATGTTAAGGATGGAGTAAGGTGAAATTAAATAAATCCACGATTTTGAATTGATACCCTAAATGGAATATATTCAGCTAAAATATTGATAGTTTATGGGCCTCCTTTTCAAGATATTTAACATTTTTAAAAAAATGACGGGAAAGTCTCTCTTGGACTTTTATCTTCTTATAGCATGGATACATTATTGATTTGTTTCACATGGAAGGAAAATCTACAATCTAATAAAATCTTGCTTACTGACTTAAATGAGTTTCTGAAGACTATGATGACTAGCAAAATGATCCTAATGGGAAAAATATATTACATAGTAATACTGGATAAAACCAGAGAAATCCGAATGACTTTTTCAAAAAACTCACCTTACTACATCCTTAACTAGTTTTTCTTTACTAATTGTTTAGCAAAAGTATTACAAAAACAGATCTGTGGAATTTTGAAAGTTCAGCAGGACAAAATTTATGATTATGTTCAATGTGTAATGCTTCAATACAACATTTAGTATTCAGAATTGCACTGGCAAATCCAGGGTTGGGTTCTGGGTGGTTCGAACTCCCCTTCTGTTCTATAAATTTGTTTGCAGAATTAAGGTAAAAATTGAAAAAAATGGTAAAAAAAAAAGGACTGGTCAACCCCATACCTGTCAACTCACCCGATTTCTGCGGGTCAGACCAGATTTTTTCACTCGTCACCCGGTGAAATGCAGTAACCCGATCGGGTTGTTAAATAACCCGAGAATCAAATTCGTCGCCCGTGTTCACCCGGATTTGATTTCCGGTAACGTTTTGTGTCTTAATGTTCGTATTTACATTTCCGGTTGTGTTTTTTTCATGACAATACTGTCTCCCATTGTTATAATAAACGTTCTTCCAAAAGTCCAATTCCGGAACGTTCCGGGTATTAGAATGGCGGGTCAAAGAGGTCAAATGGGGTAAAAATGGCGTCCCGCTGTATGAGGGCAAAGGGAATAAATTTTTCAATCAACATATGAAAGGTATTTATGATTTCAAAAAAGCCGAACATGTCATAAATCAACATTTTACCCCAGGCGGGTAATTTCCAACCAATTTATTTTAGGTCAAGAAAATAAATAGGAGAATTCCTAGATTACGCTCAACTGACGTTAGGTACCAGTTTCCAGTAGATTCGGGGTAAGATGTCGACAATTACCCAAAATTTTGAAAGTGGAATATCGTCTATTAAGCCGTTATGGAGTTTTATGATAACTATACGCATTGAGTGCACTTGGAATGTCTTCATCTCAATGGGAAAGACCGATTTCTGGTCCAGCAATGTCGTGACGTCGTCAGCAACCCCATAAAATGGAAAAGCTTTACAAGTCAAGTGTTCGTGGTGGAAATAAAAGTTGGGGCGTTTGGCAAATTCAAGCGATCTGGTGATTAGTAAATCAGACAGCTTTCAGTCAACTTTACTTACAATGATCAACAATGATCTAAGGTCAGAATTAAAAATTGACACATGATGCCCAGTTTTGGTCCAAGTAAAAATCTAAATAAAAAAAGGTGAAGCAAAGCCAAAGGTTTTCAATAGACATGGAATTTAATTATCATGTCTGATGTTTATAAGAAGGTAATATTGAGTATTACAGTATGTAAATAAGTTGCATAATAAGTAAATAAAATGGGTTGAAAAAAGTCTGTTGCGCATTAATTATAGAATAATTGGGATGAAAAAAGTTCGTCACGCGTTATGACCAGATTTTTTACCACCCAATGCAGGTCATGACCAGATTTTGGGCCATTGGAGGTTGACAGGTATGCAACCCCAATTTTTTTTTAGATAGGATCCACCGGTGTTTAATTGTAATATTTTCTGTAAATAAAGAAGATTTGTATCCTAAAAAGTTTGCTTGAAAAGAGGATATCAAAATATCTAAAAAGGGAGATAATTCATGTAACCTATATAAGGGGAGGTAATTGGAAATTCTGTATGGTTGCTGTTTTACAAGTTGTATAATAACTTGCTGGGCTATTATTTCGATTACTAAAAATATCACATTTTCAATACTTACAAACAATAACATATTTACAAAGGCAGGATTCAATATAATATATCAACTCCTATGGATTTTTAATGTACAGTTTACCCGTAAATGAACTTGTTGTGTAAATGAATCTAAACAACGATTACCAAAATAACAATATTATATTTTTATGAAAAAAAAATCTTTAACATGAATGGATATGAATTTAAAAAAATTCATCTCTTTTTCTGTTTTATTGTAAATTTTATAGTGACTCCAATTACAAAACAGAGAAATTGTTGCTACTGTTGTTTTTTTAAAACTCCTCCTTAACTACAGATAAGTATAAGATATAAAGGAGAGTAATAAATTTTACATGAATTTAAGAACAACATCTTTAATTACAACTACATTATAGTTCTTGTTATAAAAGGCAAAATGGTGCTAAAATAAGGCAAAAAAATCTTGCTTTTAATCGACCTCCAACGAGACTTCTCAATATGTACATACTACAATAATTTGCAAACAGATGAAATAATAGAGACATGCATGCTAAAAAAATACAAATTTCAATGAAGGTTTCAGTTTTAAATTCAATATTTGATTCTTCAAAATATTTAGAAAAATAAACAGCTATGACTTACTGCAGTTTTGGAAAAAAACACAAATTGAAGTACAGGACATCATCATATGCTGCACAAACCAAAGTTAATTTTTCAAAATTAAACCTTTTTTTGAAATATTGTTGCAATTTTCTTTGTATGAAATATAACATTCACTAATCACCAAACACCTGGAAAGCTGTTGATATTTCCAAAACAGTAGCTGTGTTGGATGGCATATTTTAATTATATTAAAACAATTTATTGTGTTTATGTTTTGTTTCTTCAATAAAACTCAATTATCAAATGTTGAAAATTTGTATTTTTAGACCATGTCTTCATTATCCATTTCACTGTTAAAAAAATTTAAATACAACAAATATTGTACAATAATTAAGAAACAGCACATTTATTTCCGTAAGAGCACTAATGTGCTAAATTCTGTATAATAGAAAGAAAAAATTCATTTTTTGATAAAGTAACAATTTTGATTTCCCATAAACCAAACAAAACCTCAACAACAAACAAAATATCATTTAAAAACAAAATTGCAATATGAAATTCACTAATAATACAAACAAATAAATGTAATGCCCAAAAAACAAATATCCTGTATTATGCAATACATAAAAATCTGTCCAATACCTTATAAGGCCATAAAAAAATATCCTAGTTTCTCATCCCCTCATCACACCTAGATTATTTCACTAACATTCAAAATATTTCATTTTGATTTTTTTTTTGTCCATATATTGGCATTCTTCAAAAGTCACAGCAATTTCCATCATAAATGCTATGGAATAAAAGATAATTTTTTTCCCACTTGTCCTGAATTTCTCAAAAACATGGAATATTTTTATTATTGTTTTGATATTTTGATGAAATTAGAAACAAAGTTTCTCATTCTTTACAATCAAGAAGGAAGAAATTTTTTTTAACTCTAGACCTAGCTGAACAAGAATTTTTTTTCCCCATGAAATGTGTGTAAAATGCAAAAATTCTGAATGGCAGGAAATCTCTCTTGAAAATTTAACCAAAGCCTGTTGGTTAAAAAGTCATGTTCACATTTAACTGCTGAGAATGGAAGAAAGGTTTATATCCTATCAGACATGTTTTTATGTATTGTTTAATATGGAGAGATAAATGTAGTGTTCCAAAGATACTAATTTGATTAAAAAGATATACATTACCAAATGGCCTATCAATAAAAATATATTGCAAAGGTGTAACAACTTGTGCATAAAACACCAACAATAAAATGGAAACACACACTCACACACACAAGTACAATCTAAAACACTGACCATTAGATCTAAATAATATCTTATTATATCATCATGATTTATCTATGCTTTAATTTCATTGGTTTATTATTTCAAAACAATATGAAGAACTACCTATGAATTCCAACAATACATTAAGTAAACCATGATCAATGTATTCTTAAATTTCATTGGTGGATTGTCTAAGACATGATAATAAGGAAGAGGTCATTAAAGATATGCAGCTTTGTGAAGACCTGAAAGAAAGACAAATTGGCTACTTCTGTTTCCCTCTAGCACTCCATAGAGAAAAACATGTAAGATAGGAATTATTCAATCATGGTTTATCTAATATGAAACAAACATATTTAAATTTTGCTCTGAATGAAAAATATGTGATGAGTTATTAAATTATAATATATTTATTTATGACACGATTTAGGGTTTATATTGTGTTTTGTTACAAGAAAGACTGGGTTACGCAAGGCAACGTACATTTGTTACATCTAAATTTCATGAAATTTGATAAGTTGATATTTATTTCTACTGGTATTTATTAGCCCGTTAAACCTAAAAAATTGTCCCTTGAAATCATTTTACTGATTTATCACAGAGAAACATATATTTATACAGGACATACCTAAAACTAAGACAAATACATTGTATTACAATTTTCTGCACAAACAGGTGTTTTTTTTAACTAGACATATAAAATTTGTATTGAAAATACAGTCTCTACAGCAACAAAAATAACCCTGATAATTTTTAAGCAAATATATAGAGTTTACCCTGATACAGAAAAGCATACATTTCAAGAAAAAGAAAACGAAATGGTTCAACAAGTTAATTTTGTCCAACGATTTTATATACTGTATTATGCCTAATAAATGCCCAAGATCCTTTTCTAAGCAAAAATACTAATTTGAAACTTCAATTACAGTTTATTTAAAATATCATTACCTGAACAAACTGTACAACTAATGTTGTTTTAATTTCACATAAAAATTATAGTCTTTTGATATTTTAAATTGCTTATTCAAAAAGGTTTTGTTGGTTATATTTTGTAATTTTTGCTTCACAGCTGTCTTAATAAATACCTCCTTTAGATTATAAAAATTCAATGAACCTGTAGCATTTATTAGGCATTACTTATGGTAGTTTTAAGTAAAAACAAACAAACAAATAAAAAACAAAAACAAACAAATAATAACAAAAAAATCAACTGAGAAGTACTCAACCCCATTAAATGAGCAGAAAAAAA
>MJUU01012754.1:141081-155357 GCA_002080025.1 Modiolus philippinarum | reverse complement strand
TCAATATCTATTTGGAAACCAAATTTCATTGAAATCGGACAATGTTGAATTTTCCCGCCTTTTTTGGCGGCCATTTTGAAAATGGTGGTCAACAAACAATTTTCAACACTGGTTTTGAAGTCGCAACATCACTATCTATTAGGAAACCAAATCTTATTGAAATTGAACAATGTTGAATTTCCCCGCATTTTTTGGAGGCCATTTTGAAAATGGCGGTCAACGATCAATTTTCAACACCACTTTTGAAGTCACCACAGCATGGCAAACATTTTATCAATTTACACTTAACCTTCATCTTCTATAGTTTTAGAAATAAAAGACCAAAAATATGAAAATTTTGAAAATTCTGTGAAAAAAGGGCAATAACTCCTACAAGGGTTTTTGGATTTTCTCCAAAATTTCAGGGTGAGTAGATCTTGCCCTGTTTCTTTGATAAAAAATAAAAAAAAATAAAAATTTTGAAAAATTTCCGGAAAAAGGGCAATAACACCAAAACCGGTAATCAGATTTTCTTCAAAAATGCAGGGCAGGTAGATCTTGCCATGCTGATCACTTTTACCCCCAAGTCAGATTTTTGATATCTGTAACGGTTTTCGAGTTATTTGCCAAAAACAGCAATTTACCCCTATGTGCTATTTTTAGTAATGGCAGCCATGTTGTTTGGTCCTCTGACTCATCTGATACAATTTTGAAAGAGGATACCCTGGTGATGATTCAGGCCAAGTTTGGTTAAAATTGGTTCAGTGGTTTCAGAGGAGAAGATTTTTGAAAAAGTTTACGACGGACGGACGGACGGACGACGGACGCCAAGTGATGGCAATAGCAAAAATGAAAGGATATGGAGTGAATGTACATGTGACAAAAACGCACACGATACATAGAAAACTCCAGTTTATCAAGGACAGGGCTTAGACTGTCCAGCATATATATTAAGCCTGCCTTATCAATCTAGCAAGGTTGAATCAGACTGATTAGGGGGCTGATCAGAATAAAGGCAAAAGTCAGTCAGAATGAAGACAAAGGACAGAAAAATTGAAAGCAAATTAAGTAAGAATGAACACTAAGTCAGCTTGACTTCAGTCAGTGGTCAGTAACACTGAAGGCAAAGGTCTGTCCAGACTTACTGTCTAATGTCAATTAATTGTTCACCCAGTAATATTTAACAATAACAGAACTTCCTTTTCAAACATCTAAACTCCACTGTCAATCCTATACATAGTTCATTTAATGTTAACCCGATAATTCTAGCCATGTTTTTTTCTACAAATCACTACTTTGAGTCGATTTTTGTGAGTTATTGTCCAGGGACCAAATATTCCCAAGATTTTCAAATCATATTTTCCTCCCTTGCTAATACTAAACATCTACGTTACTGCCTGAAAAATTTCAATTTCAATTTGATTACTTTATGGGTTTCTGTTTCTAGTACCAGACAAAATATATTCAAGTCTTATCTGGTTTTAAAACTTTTTGAGATATCATCCTGAAATTTTCTTTCTATTTTCAGCCACTGTGACTCATAGTTTCCTTCCACTACATATAGCTGTATTCCTGATATCTTAAAATATGCATTCTCATTTGAATTTGAAACTTACCAAGTAATAATCCAGACAACAAATTTATCTGAATTTTCAATTTTCAATCTATTTTTAGTCAAAGTGACCTTGACCTCTGATATATTTTCTATAATAAATTAGGGTCTTCCTTTACTAATACTGAACAATATATCTCAGTATCAATCGGATAAAATTTATTTCAGAATCCAAATTATTATGAAATTTTCTACCTTTTTTTGTTTAATGTGACATTGAACCTTGACCTACTTTCTCAGAAATTAATAAGTCTTCTTTTCCAACTATCACATAACATTATCCTTGTTAATTTCAATCAGATGTCAACTTTTATGAGTTATCATCTTGAAACCAATTGTGGACACCCATCAGCCCCCCCCCCCCCCCCCCTCCCTCCTCCACAACAAAACTAAAACTCGACTAAAAATAGAAAAGTCTCTAAATTTATGGTACTAAAAGCATAATATCATTGTTGAAATTATCGAAAGTTTTATACAACATAAAAGATCTATGCAGATATGCAACCTCCTCAGATGATGAATTTCATTTCTTTTTTTAAATGTTAGTCACTAAATGAATCAAAATACAAAATGTTTAGCTGCAACTTTGGTTTTTCGTCTGTATTTGTATGAAATTACTAAATATGTTAACATTATTTTCCTTTTGTGAATTTACCCAATAGAAAATCTGTGTAGGTGGTATTTGATTTCTGTCAAAAAATATCTTCAAATTTTCTAAACGAAAAACCTTAACAATTTGACTCCTCCACAATTATATACATATTTTTTCTTTAGTTTTTCATTTATTCTTTTTCTATCTTTTTAAATAAAATATTGCCCTAAAACACTATCGACCAAGTGCACATCGACGACTTGACGAGATCATTATAATAGTCAAAACAACATATGCAATTGTGGAAAAAGTCATTATTACTGTCGTGAACATTATTGATTTTATGACAGTAATAATTCCTTTATCGGAATCGCATCTATTGCTTAGGTATAACACCACTAATTCAATCTCCCATAGAGTCCCATGTTAAATTGCGCATGTTTCAAACTTTGTAGAAATTTTCCTAAAAGTTCAATGAAGTGTAACGTGTCTCAACTTTAAAAGGCATCTTTCAAGAAACTCTCATGAGAAAATCAACCCCCCCTTAACTTGCATTTAAGAAAGAACTGGTTCCCGGCAGTTAACAACACAAGGATCGGTACTTCCTACTTGCATTTGACAGAAAAAATTCCTCAGCCGCCCATGCCCATAAAATTTTTATTTCTTGACGAAATTATTTAAATTTAGGCTCAAAAGAAGCCTTACAATATAAACTTTCCAATTAAATAAGATTCAGTTGCCAATGCTTTGAATATGGAACAAAAAAAGCACTTTATTGGCACTATATCGTCTCTTATAAGGACTAAATTCACATATGTGCCCGACTGGTTTCGAATTAGTGGTGTTATACCTGCTTAGACTCTGATAATGATCCCATCGATTCGCACTTGGTTAATACTTGATAGTGTCAAAGATATTACACTGTTTTTTTAAATAAGTATACTACTGGACAAAATTGGATATTTAGTTCAATTATGCATACCTACAGAAAAAGATTTGATTACATTATATTACATGTACACAATTTTACATGTATTTCTGTCAATCACATGGAAACATCTTACCTATATTCCCCCATATTGACCCTCCTATCTTATAGCAATACACATTACTGTTAATCAATATGTTATTTCATAATTATATAATTCACTAAATAAAAAAATCTAACAATATAGACAGATTGTTTATAGGTCAATAGTTGAATTATATCACCCTAGTCTACATGTATTGAGGGTGATATAAGATTATATCACCTTACTTATGGTATAACAATGTACCTGGGGTAGTTCTACCAATAAACTTTACAGTTAATTAAGTTAAATCTGTATTACGACATAAAAAATTGATGACGTGTGATTAGAATTGGTGCTGTGGATACTTGGCACAAATAAATTTTTTTCTTCCCAACAACTGATATATCAAACAATTACATGTATGTATTTCACAGGGTGACATTTTTCGCTCATGAAAGTCACTTATGCCAGATTAAATCACTTACATTTTTTTATCTCCGTTCCTATTACAAATATATAGAAATCATTTACACATGCAGCTTTGTACATGTATTTTCATTTTGTCAAAATGAAAGATGACTTATTATTCCGACAAAAACTTTCCAGATGTACTTTCAATTGCAAAATTGTTATGCCAATCAACATTAAGAGGGTCCAGTCTCTAATATCAAATATCAACATGATAAAACCCTATGATTTCTTGCAAAATATTGAGCCAGGATTCAGTATACCCCTCAACCAAATAAAAAAAAGTGAAAATTTAAATCATTAATCTTAAATTGTAAATCAAAAATAGCCAGCTTAAATTGTTGTAAGAAGTCTTTAAACTAATTATTTGAGATTTGCAAATCATTTAGAAAATCTTTCTTGTTTTTCGTTTTTGCCTTAATTTATTTTTTATTATTTTTTTTTCAAAACTTCATTAAATTTGTTCCTATTTATATTTTTCAACTATTTCCACCTATGAAGAATTATGAGAAAACAGCTCTTCAATAAATTAATTTTAAAATTTAAACCAATGGGAGATAACTCAAAATTAACAGAAATATCAAATTCAGTACAATAAAATATTGAAGCAAACTGCATGTTCACTTTGAATGCATATTGAATGGCTCTAAGACCTGACCTTTGGAATGTCTTGCAAATTTTTCACCTCTTAAATCGAGCCTTATTTAGTTGAATTCAATTATATATGTTATTTATGTCATCAGTTATAAAAATTATGTTACAAAAAATACATTCCAAGTATTTTGCATAATCTATTCTTTGTTTTTCAATTAAAATATTATAATTCAAAAATTATAAATATTAAAATGCTGAGATTTTCTTTAAAAATAATGATCAATGCAGACACTTATAAAAATATAAAACATTACCTAACCCATGCATCTGCAAGTAAGGGTTAATATAACTCGGTGACGGTGGATAACTACTCATAGGGGATGGATAACTGAAGGATGACGATAACGAGGACGATCCTTGATACGGTGTAAATGAAGATCCTATTGGCATGGAACTTGGAGTAAATGATGCTGTCGATGGCTCCATGCTGGAAGGTAATCCATGAAGGTATCCCTCATTCAGCCCGTTCATCGTTATCTATTTAATCCATATAAGATTACAAGGTGTCAATCTTGCATTCAGTTATTTAATGGTCACCTTATGAACTTTGTGTATTACAGTTCTAATGACCAGTGGCTACGATGTTCCTGACAAATACTTCCTTCTCTTCAAAAATATTAAGTCCAACACACAGTCGGCAAAAAAGATAGTAGGGCTTAATTTCCTCAAGTTCGTTAATAACCTTCCAGCTTCTTTAAATGTCCAGTAGAAAACAAATCCTTTAGAGAAAGCACTAGTGATGTAAACTGACTTTTATCCAGTACAATTCAACCCAAATAGTTTATAATTTTAATTAATCTTTGATGACGATTTCCTCAGCAGATCCTGTACGATCTGATCTCCTTGCTAATCCTATTAACATATATTGTCATTTGTTTATAGTCAAACTGGGTCCTCGTCCTTCTTCAGCAAACTTGTCACTTGAATCTTCCTAAATCTACCATTTAATATATAATTTTTCTTAAAACGTTTTTTTTCGAAAGTTGTATAATTTACTATACATGAAATCATAAAAATATATATTCCTATTGTTTTTTAAAAAACAAAATTGTACAATGGTTTGATTTCGAGAAAAATTTTTTTACCTAGCCTTTTTAAGCCTGAATTATCCGTATATATTTTAAAACAATTTTCTATAAAGCATCACGATAAAGCAACACATATGACTCTGATTATTTTCACGTTTTTTAAAACAAGATTTAGCCGTTTAATAGCTTTAGGAGTTGACCAATCAATGAACTATAGGTATTGCTTAATATTATCCAACATTCAGACATAATTCACAATACACATGGTCGGACAAATGTTTTATTACATAACCAATAAGAAAGGTCAACTAAAGCTTTGAAAGGATTAATATCGGTACATTACTTAATTCTTTATTAGTTTGTAATATTTGGAAAAACAAAAAAATCTGATTCCCTGAATATATCTCCAAGAAAAGAACTCCTGGTGTATTGCATTTATATCCTGACTCCTTGATCACAGATATTGGCTAAGTTGTTTATCTATATAGTACAATCGTTTATATTTTCCTCTCCTGTAATTAAATAAATGCTTCAATATTTTCTTCATCAGTTCTGGCTCTGATCCTTCAAACAGTAAAATTTTCCAATGATTTCCATTTTCCGCATTTTATTCGAACCCCAGAATCTTAGCACTTTTAATTGTTGGAATTTTAGAGGTCTGCTCTCTACAACACAATGTCAGCATACACTCAGGTCAACAAACCAAAGTCCACTACTGATGGTAAAACTGTGATGGACACCTCTAGGCCATTACTGACCAAGTTTTATCTATCATTAAGGGGAGAAATCATTTATAAGTGACCACTATGTAATACCAATGTATCATTCAGGCATATTAGTGGGAGGTACTCAATAGGGAAATGTATTCTGACATTGTCTTGTGATTTTCAAGTTCCCAACTTTGAGTATTCGAAAAATAAAATTTGGAAAACTAATCCTTTTCCATTAGAAACTCAACATACGATAAAATTTGCATTACAATCTTGGTCAACTGCTGCAAATCTTTTATGCATGATTTGATATGATATGATATATTCATGGTGGAGGAAATATGCCATTCAAAATTTAGTCATTTTTTACTTTTTTTGGTCATTTCTAGCTCATAGCTATAGTTCAACAAATAACATTCATATCATACAAATTTTTGTAAGAATTTCCTTTATTAAACACTTTTCCCTACCTAGGGATCACATGTAAAGAAATTTACTCATATTGGCAAAAAATCAAAATATATAATTATTGAGGCTGCGAAAAAATCAAGGCTAAACGGAATAAGAATCTAGTACATGTACATTTTTATAATGGCCTTAATTTCATATAAGGATCCCTTGTATAAAAATCTAATTCGAAACCTGTGTAATGTGACCACCTGTTTTAATCTAAAATGGGTTACTTTCAGACAGATTTCATTGTAACATGTGGGTTGTATTGAGGACACATGATTCATTTAACAATCACGCTATTTCCTCTAAAAAAATAAGCGTTTTATAAAAGTTTCATTGATAAATTTAAACAGGATTTAGACTTAATATTGACATGTGAGTTAATAGCATAACAGAACATATTAAGTACTGAATCAAAGCTGCAAATTAAAATCAACAGAGAAAGAAAGTTGTATCAAATTGTATCATGAACCTACTGTAAGCTGGGAAATTTTCACAACGTATTGAATTCACGTTTATCGGTCCGGCTACCAAATCATCAAACTGCATAAAAATATTAATGCCAGTTTTTTTGTGCTTCATACTTTTATGCAAAAATAAAACTGCAGTGAAAATTTCCCAGTTTTCAGTGTATATGAAAATTTGAAACGAGTGGTCAAATATTGAAATTCCAGTCAATTGTGGGAAACTGACAAACTGAGAATAAAACAATAGATTTTTCTGTGATTGTTATAAAATTTTGGTAAAACATAGGTAATATATACTTTTTTGCTTTCATTTAAATAGATTTTGGTCTTTTTATTATGAGCAATAAGGGGAAAATGAGATTTAGGTTTTTTTTTTAAGGAATAAAACAATATTTTTTGCTGAAACAAGAGTTGTCAGAAGACAACATAGCATGCCGGGGATTCCAGTAACCACAATGCACAATAAATTCGAAAGTAATAGAAAGCTTTCTTCACAAGAAAGTCACATATTAAATATTAACACCCTATCATTAAACAACTTAATTCTAGAAGCAAAGTTAAAGTTTTTAAAAAGTTGCCCTCAGGCCAAGGTCAAGGTCAAAATTTCTACAAATATGGTACCATTAGAAAGCTCTCATTAAAAGAACGTCACATACCAAATTTGAACATCCTACCTGCACTAAACAACTTAATTCTAGAAGCAAAGTTAAAGTTTTTTAAAAATTGCCCTCAGGGCAAGGTCAAGGTTAAAATGTCTTAAAAATATGGTACCACAAGAAAGCTCTCACCATAAGGAAGTTACATACAAAATATATAACACCCTACCACTAAAGGCCTACCTTCTAGAGGCAAGGTTAAAGTTTTTTACAAATTGCCCTCAGGGCAAGGTCAAGGTCAAAAGGTCTACAAATTTGGTACCACTACAAAGCATTCATCATAAAGAAGTTACATACCAAATATAAACACCCTACCGCTAAAAACCTACCTTCTATAGGCAAGGTTAAAGTTTTTTAAAAATTGCCCTCAGTGCAAGGTCAAGGTCAAAATGTCTTCAAATATGGTACCAGAAGAAAGCTCTCATCATAAGGAAGTTACATACCAAATATAAACACCCTACCACTAAAAAGCCTACCTTCTAGAGGCAAGGTTAAAGTTTTTTGAAAATTGCTCAAGGGGCAAGGACAAGGTCAAAATGTCTACAAGTATAGTACCAGAAGAAAGCTCTCATCACAAGGAAGTCACATACCAAATATCAACATCCTAGCTATACAGGTCTCAATTCCACAAGCCAGGTTAAAGTTTTGCTGACGCTGACGACGGGGGTATGACAATAGCTCTCCGGACATTTGTCCCGGCAAGCTAAAAATATATAGGAAAACTGAATTGAATTGAAATTGTTTTAGATTATATTCTTTCAGAAATGAAAACATGATTTCTCTAAATTATCTCCCCTTAATAAATTAATGTATTTTTCAAAAAAANTAGTAGGTCATGGATCCCTAATTGTTAGTGAATCTGTAAGTACTAATCAAGGTGCATGTACTGATGCAATATTATCAAAATACCACAAGAGGTTGCCAATATATGGACCTAAACGCAAAACTTAACATCGGGACGTACGGACGTACGGACGTACGGACGTACGGAGAAGGGTAAATCTATATGCCCCTTCCACTTCGTGGCGGGGCATAAAAAAAAGAAAATTGTATTTGTATTATTACTGAATAAAGGATGCATATTTGATTTAAACCATATCAAATCATTTTAATAGTAAATTTCAATTTCAATCAAATTTTAAAATGTGCAAACCATAAAGCTTACACATCCACTTTGCACATTAGTCAGAAATCCCAAAACTTGCAATAACTTTCAAAGGAATTAAAACAGTAATATAAGAAATGCCTGCAATACTGAACTTACAGAGAAATCGTGATATGTAGGAAAGTTAAGTATCAGGCATAAAATGAAATTTTGTTAAAGACTAAATCATCAGCTAGCCATCCTAGTTTAGACATACAAATTTGAAGGGATCACAGAATGCCTTGTAACTTTTTGCAGATGAAGCATACTAAAACTTAACAATGATATTTCATATTCCTTTGTTGTACCCTCATATAGTACCTCAATACTATAAGCCTATAGTAGTAGAAGTAATATTTAGTTGATGACATAAACTGATACTACATGTCACTCCAATACACATAATACATGTATATTAATTATAACATATGTCATTGCAATACACATAATATAGGAATATTAATTACAACACATGTCAGCATGTATACAACCTGTAAAGTACCTGGACATCAACTTCACTACCTGTGACAGGTGAATAACCTTCAAATGGTATTATCATGTCCCCCTCAGTACTGTTGTTGTCGATTGTTTATGTTTTTATTTACTTGTAAACAACTAGCACAACATACTGCAAAATATCACAAATGATGTGCACATCATCGATGTACCATCAACAAGTATACAGCATTGCTTTAACTCTGACAGGAAAAACTTGAAACTTTTAAAACCCCCACCACAATTAGTTTAAATAACCAAATACACACAATAAAACCCCCCACCACAATTAGTTTAAACTAGAGGTACTGCTGAACGCAGGAGGGCCCCGCAAAAGGCAGTCACTTCCTTTGTACCAAATTATCAACATTTGTTTATGAAAATATTTCAAAATAAAACGTTAAAAAGTATCCCCAAACAGGAAGTAGTGGCACAGCAAACCTGAAAATAGCTTACACGATACAACTCATCATCATGAAGCTTTACACCAAATATCAAATCATTCCCAAAGGCCAAGAAAACTTTGACAAAAATTTTCATCCATAGAGTGGTACAATAAAAAATTTAAGTATCGGCAAACAGGAAATAGTGGCATGGTAAACCTGAAAATAGCATACACAATACAACTCATCATCATGAAGCTTTAGACCAGATATGAAATCATTCCCATCTGTAGAAGCCCAGAAAATTTTGACGAAAATTTTTTATCCATAGAGTGGTTTAATAAAAAGTTAAAGCAAATAGGAAGTAACCTGAAAAATGCTTACATGGTACAAATCATCATCATAAAGCTTCAGACCAAATACATGGTACAAATCATCATCATAAAGCTTCAGACCAAATATGAAATCATTCCCATCAATAGAAGCCCAGAAAACTTTGACGAAAAATTTTCATCCATAGAGTGGTATAATAAAAAGTTACAAGTATCGGCAAACATGAAGTAGTGGCACGGCAAACCTGAAAATTGCTTACACGGAACAACTCCTCATCCTAAAGCTTCAGACCAAATATGAAATCATTCCCGCATGTAGAAGCCCAGAAAACTTTGACTAAAAATTTTCATCCATAGAGTGGTATACAAAATGTAATAAAAAGCTTAAGAATCGGCAAGCAGGAAGTAGTGGCATGGCAAACCTGAAAATTGCTTACACCGTACAACTCATCATCATAAAGCTTCAGACCAGATATGAAATCATTCCCGCATGTAGAAGCCCAGAAAACTTTGACGAAAAATTTTCATCCATAGAGTGGTATAATAAAAAGTTAAAGTATCGGCAAACAGGAAGTAGTGGCATGGCAAACCTGAAAATTGCTTACAACTCATCATCATAAAGCTTCAGACCAAATATGAAATCATTCCCGCTTGCCAAATATGAAATCATTCCCACTTGTAAAAGCCCAGAAAACTTCGACCAAAAAAATTGTTGACGGACAGACGGACGGACGGACAAAGTGAAAACTATAGGGCACCCGCATCTCAATGCGGGGCCCTAATAACCCAATACACACAATTCCAAAAAAAAAAAATTGCAGTCACCCACTTAGATGCCAGGGGGTACTCCAATAGCCCCCTCAAAAACACTAATTCACAGTTTCTATTATTTTTTCATAATAAATAATTGTTTATCTCAAAGGAAATATATCCATTTAGGATTTTTTCTGGACATATGTTCTTGCATTTCTGAACTTGAGTCTTTTTTTTCAAAGTAATGGAAATATTTTGCAGCCATTTTGTTTTCTGGATATATAATTTTAATTTACAGCAAGAAGTTCAGAAGCATACAGACATAATTTCCGAGCTATTTAACATGGCAGGAAACATTTGAAAATTTTATATCAGTTTTCCTTCATGAAAAATTTTATATTACTTGTCCAAGGGTGCCTCAAAAACAAGATAAGTAACCTATGTATTTGTTTACCAGTAATTTAAATACACTTAACACCTTTAACTTTCTAGCAAAATAATTAAGCTGTAGTCATATAAAATACAAATATATTTTCAAATATAGAAGAGAAATTCCTTAAGGCTGAATCACATATACATCTTGCATCGTATACTACACTGTATGAGTTCCTCACAACAGAGGAGATTTAATACCTAAATTCAAAAACCTTTTAATTTTTTTTTTCATTTAAAAGTCTATTGTCAGTTTTTATTAAGAATATAAATCTGTGAGAGTGTTGTGCAATTGTACAATTTTTATAATCTTTTACTCAGGAAAGTGTTTAAAAAAAAAAAAAAAAAAAAAAATCATGCATAAAACAAGGGAGATAAATCATGACTTTTTACATAATATTTATCTTTTGTTATAGCTATCATTCCTGAGAGAAGCTCCCCTATGCTTTTCTTAGAACATGCATGCATTTGTACATGTTGATAACAGAAAACTGAATCAAAGTAGCCACAACGAAATTTAGTGAAAACAATATTTTATTTGAAAAAAAAAGAAGACATATACATATATCATGTATATGACAAAATACAATAATGAATGGGATCGGACAACAAGTGATACATCACTTTTACAAATTCCTCTCCCTGACTAAAAAATCAGAGATGGTATGCAGTTATAAATGGTAAAAATACGAGATTATTGGTGACCACAATATATATATTAGAAGCTACACAGGTACATACTTTTTAAACAATAAATAAAAAAAAATAACAAAAAATCATTATAATAATTAAGTAAATCTCTCGGATTTTAGGATGAAGTCCTGGATATTTATCATTGTCTATAGAGTTATTAGCATTTTCAGTATCCTACAATAGAGGGTTAGCATATAGTAAAGTATTTAAATTTGAATCATCCAGCAAATTACTTAGCATTACTGCTCTAAGTAAGTTGTATTGTGGGCAGCGAAATAGAAAATGTTCCAGTGTTTCAATTTGCCCACAAGAACAAAGAGGGTCAGCAACTAAGTTTTTCTTATATAAATGATACTTCAGACCACTGCCCCGTGCTTTCATTTTGAAGTCGTGTATGTAAAATTTGACCATATCTACTACCACAGTAGAAATATTTAGGAACAATTTCGCTTCGTTTCAAAAACTCTTAAAAAGAGTACAAGGAAGAGTTTCTTACATTGGAAGGACGCTTGTTCCACAGCCGAATAGTAGATGGAAGGAAACTATCTGCATATAAACTTGTCTGAGCAGGTAAACCAGGTAGATTTTCTGCATTACCAGTCCTGTAGTGATGAATTTGACCAAAATTATTTGGCACTAAGTTATTTAGATAAGTTGGGAGCGTTATTATTATCCATCTGATGGAAAAGTATCAATTTGTGATTTTTCCTCCTATTCCTTAAAGTCTCCCATATCGATTCTTTTAGTAAAATATCTAAACTTGGCCTTGTTGCTCGAGAAACAATTTGAGCTGCATCATAATAAATTTTTTCACGCTCATCTTTTTGATACTCGGAGCAATTGTCCCAAACTACATCTGCGTATTCTAATATAGGTCGGACGTATGCAAAGGACATGGTTTCGAGAGTTTTTCTATGCAACTTCAATTTTAGCTTTCTTAACATATTAAGAGGTGAAGATGCTTTTTTTATTATGCTACTAATGTGGAGGTTCCAGTTACCATTAGAAGAAATATTAATCTGAGATGTTAATGTGATTCAACATTTTTAATAACGTTATCATCCATGGATAGAGGGGGGTGAGAATCAGCATCAATATAATCAAAGATTTGAAATTTGCCGCGACTTTTCTCCAAATATTTATTTTAGTAAGGATGACATGGCATAAGCCAATGGACGGCTAATTTTTTGCTGCTTCATGCCATGCATCACCACAATTTTACAACAAAAGATGAAAAAGTTTTCCATTACCTTTCTATGTTATCTTAACAGAAAATTGAAGCCGAAAACAGAGGGAGTATACCTGGTTAACTGTACACCTGTATTTATTGTTATAATGCCCTGGGGTCTACGGATTAACCAAAACACTTCGGTCGGGAGTTAATCTTGATTTAGTAGCAAAACAAAGCAATTATGTAATTACTTGATAAAGTATCAACAAAAACTTTTTACGGTAAACAAAATTCATTTAATCAAAAGCAAATGGTAAGTAGGTATTGATTTTGCAAATTTTATTTTCATTTTCACCCAAACATATTGATGTAAATCAGTAAACAAATCAAAATTTTCATGGCCATCAAATTACATCCACATTGAAATGAATAAAATTTTCTTGAATTAACTGCACCAAAACTGCAACATGCTCCTATCCCATATAAAATTTCAAGGTCCATTGTAATATAGAATATATACATGTAAGGCCAAAAATAAAACATTGTTTGTTTCCCCTCCCACGGCCGACCCACTAAATTTGCTGTGACCCAAAAAATTTTATTGACCGTTACTGTTCAATTTTTTTTTTAGTCAAAAAGACTTTGTCATGTAAAACAGGCAATTATCAGAATATATTTGAAGATTTAAGTGAAATTTTCTATTTTAAGCAAGAAATAAAATAATTTTCCTGCCTACCTACCCATAACCTGAATAAAGGGCTACGCCGAGCGCAGCATGATACGACCGCAGCATGTCGTCCACTGAAATCTGAAAAAGTGTAATTTAAAGCGAGTATGGACAAACGAAAGAGCTTGACACAATAATTAGAAGGACGCAATAAGGAGATTGACCCAGAAATTAGCTGGACACAAACTAGGGAAAATAAAAATTAGCCCTTATGACTCCTTATGATTCCTCTTTGACCCTTTATAGCGCAGAAACGGTAAGAGCTACGCCCAATCCATTGACATACTGCTGAAAGCTTATATCAAGAGGAATCCAAAGAAAAAAGACCATCAAAATGCAATGAAAAATAAAAATTTTAGGTAATCTGCAAATTTGCAGTTTTGGCCCCTGTGAACCCTTATAGCACAGAAACAGTAACAGCTAAGCAAAATCTGTTGACATACTACTGAAAGCTTACATCAAGTGGAATCCAAAGAAAAAAATCCCATCAAAATCTGATGAAAAATAAAAATTT
>MJUU01012754.1:107091-118039 GCA_002080025.1 Modiolus philippinarum | reverse complement strand
CCTTTGTGTAAAGTTTCATCAAAATCCTTCCAGTGGTTTAAGAGGAGTTGCGCTTACGAGGTAACCCATACATAGGGAATCTAAGAAAATTAAAAGTCAAATTATCTCCCCTTCCTGGTTTCGGACAATAATTATATTTTTTCATGCACATCTCCATATAGTGTCCTTCTTTTGTGTAAAGTTTCATCAAAATCCTTCAAGTGGTTTAAGAGGAGTTGCGCTTACGAGAAGTGTGGACAGACGGACAGACAGACAGACGGACAGACGGACGGACAGACAGACAGGGTGATTCCTATATACCCCCCAAACTTTGTTTGCGGGGGGTATAAATATGCCCTCCGACTTTTAGTCACGGGGCATAAAAAGCACAAGGTCGTAAACAGGTGGTAGTATAGCAATATGGTCGAAAAGGGGAGGCGCAGTTTAGGACCCAATACCATACTGAGGCACCTTACCAAACATCAAATGACTGTCAGGTGTGGTTGCAGAGAAAAATGTGATGAAAATATGTGTGACGGACAGAGGTAATAAATGTATATCCACATCCTTTGTAGCTTGGGTATAATGATCTGTAAAAGGGTGAATGACAAACTAACCCACGCAGTTGAAACTATACTGATCATCATTTGGATTGGGGATATTTAATGTAGATAGCCAGTTTCTGGCTACATATTTTGATTGTTACAAAATGAAAATTAAATTCAACATGAGGTTGCACCTGTTGTTATGCTAGATACACCTCAAATGTTTGTCAATAAAGGGAAATATTGCTAAGTCACGCCAATAAGGAAGTTGATATCACAAAGTGACCAAAATTGCCTATGACCCATTCCTCCTATGTATAACGTCAAAAACAGTATTTGAAATTAATCGGCCCAGCAGTGGCCGAGAAAAAATATGACGAAAATTTTTACTATGTTCAATAAAGGGAAACATAGGTAATCAACAATTACAGAGTTCACCTCCTTATGGCACATTGTCAAAGTAACCCAATTTCGCCTGGATGCTGATCTACTATCCAAGATGTATGCATACATAAGGTTACATGATCCTACCATGTATAGTGACTGAGATCTGAACTCATCCAAAAACTTGAATGTAAATCAATCAAGCGTAATATATAGGTCAAAGTGACCTAATTTTGTCTGGATGCTGACCTACCATCAGATATGCATACATATGTAAGGTTACATGATCCTACCATGTATAGTAACTGAGATCTGAACTCGTCCGAAAACTTGAATGTAAATCAATNTTTGCCTGGATGCTGACTTACCATCAGAGATGCATGCATATGCAAGGTTAGTTGATCCAATCATGTATACTGACTGAGATATGAACTTGAATGTAAATTTGAATGAAAGCCAATCAAGCGGAAAATATAGGTCGGAGAGACCCAATTTTCTTGGAGGCTGTGAGTTAACCCAAGATTCACCTGCATACAAAGTTTGATGACCCTACCATGCATAGTTGCGGACGAGGACACCGGGGGTACTCCAATAGTCCCTCTCAACTTCGTTGAGGCGAACTAAAAGTGGCTAAGTACTGCCAAACAGGATATTGATATCATAGGGTGACCAAATTCGCTGACTTACCATCAGAGATGCATGCATATGCAAGGTTAGTTGATCCTATCATGTATACTGACTGAGATATGAACTTGAATGTAAATTTGAATGAAAGCCAATCAAGCGAAAAATATAGGTCGGAGAGACCCAATTTTCTTGGAGGCTGTGAGTTAACGCAAGATTCACCTGCATACAAAGTTTGATGACCCTACCATGCATAGTTGCGGACGAGGACGCCGGGGGTACTCCAATAGTCCCTCTCAACTTAGTTGAGGCGAACTAAAAGTGGCTAAGTACTGCCAAACAGGATGTTGATATCATAGGGTGACCAAATTTGCTGACAACACATTCCAATATATACAAGTTCAAATACCAAATTTGAAATAAATCAGCACAGCAGTAGCTGAAAGAAGTGTGACAAAAATGTTCACTATGATCAATAAATGGAAAAATTGTTAAGTCCCGCCAAACAGGAAGTTGATGTCATAAGGTGACAAAATTCACTAATGACGCATTCCTCCTATATGAAGTAAAATACTAAATTTGAATAAATCAGCCCATCAGTACCCGAGAAAAGTGTGACAAACTTCAGACAGACGCCAGACAAGGATATTCCTATATACCATCCACTCACAAGTGGGGGTATAAGAAGAAAGATTGTAAACAGAGATGGCAGTAAAATATCCAACAAGAATGGCATCCAAAAAGACATTTTCATGTTGTTTTTTGGGGTCATATCTCATCTTTCCTGTTATATCTCTGGATTTAGATTTTTGTAATAATTTGTATTTTGTTCATTTTTCAAGTAGTTTCACAGGAGAAGATGTTTGTATATGTTTTCCTATAAGGTCCAACTCAAAACTAAGTTAATTGCTGCAGCCAACTTGGATGAGGTCCAGAAAAGCCAAACCAATTTTTAAAGAGGAACTACCAAAGGACTATTGTGAGATTCCTTGGATCCAATAAGCTTTGTTGTTTCACAGCAGATCTTTGAATACTTTTCCATAGGGTCCAATGTTAATCCATTTCCCCTACTTGCTGCCGTCTTGACATCTTCCCAAGTCAAGTATTTGAGGTCCATGCTCTTCCCAACGAACCCTTGACAGAGTTGGCTTATATTTTCTGGGCTGCTTCTCTGCACGAGAAGCAAATTGATGAGCCAATAAAATCAATCAAAATTGGTTTAGAAGGATTTTCATTGATTTGCCTGGTTGCATATGATCAAGAAGAGTAGCTCAGGAAATATGAATGCAGGTATAAATGATGTCTGTACCATTTTAAATGGCTCATTTAGTTGCTTCTTGTGTAGAGAAGCAGCCCAGGAAATACAAGCTAAATGTGTCAAGGGTTTGTGAGAAGCTACATTGTTCACAAACACTTGATTTGAGAAGATGCCGTCTTGATGTTATGCATAGTTACTGGACACATTTTTCAGAGGAGGCCAACTAAGGAATATTGTGACCAATTTTGGTGCCAGTTGGGCAAGTAGTTTGAGGAGATCTTTGAATCTGTTTTCCCATAGGTACCAGTGTTAAACTAAGTTCCCCAATTGTGGTTATCATGGATGAGGTGATACATTTTCTTAAGGGGACCTCCCAAGGACTATGGTGACAAAGATTTATTCTAAATAGCCCAGTAGTTTCAGATGAATTGAACAAAAAGTTAAACATGGAGAGATGATGGACTAACAATGGAAAACAAAGTGATAGCAAAAATTCATCCCAGCTATACCTGGAGAGCTAAAAATAATAAAAATTTGTTTTAAAGTTCAATAAATCCTATATAGGCATTTGGATTTTCTTCAATATCTTGATAAGCTGAACTTTTCAGCAAATATAAACTTGACTTCTAACTTAATTACTTAAGTATAAGATTTTCTTCAAAATTGCAGGGTATGCAAATCTTTTCATTTTTATCCAGTGAGATTTTTTTATATCTGTCATCGTTTTTGAAACAGTAATTTACATTGATCTTCTATTTATAGTAATGGCAGCCATGTTGTTTGGTTCTCTGACTCCTCTGACTTAAAACTTGAATCTAGATGCATTTTGTCAAATGATTAAGACCAAGTTTGGTTAAAATTGACTCAGTGGTTTCAGAAAAGAAGATTTTTGATTAAGTTTCGATGGATGGATGATGGACACCCATGGAAGTTATCTGATGGCATAGATCACAGGCCTTTTATGGAAAAGGAGCTAAAAAGTCTTGGAAACTTCAGTGTGACTTGGTGAGTACCAAATTTACTGTACAGTAACAGCTTAATGCTTTTCTCCATTGATGGTACCAGGCCTAATGCCAATATCTGGTATTGTTCCAATACGCTGTGGATGGACAACGCCTAACAAAGTGCAAAACTACAGTTCCTTCAGCGATGCTGGAAGGGGACTGAAAACAAAACACTTATCTCATGAAAAAGTGACAAAAAAAAGGAACTCCACACATTAAATTTCTGTAATAATACATTTTCAAGTAAATTTAACACTAATTCTATTTTCCAACACAATTATTTGAGTGTTAAAATGCATCACAGTATAGTATATTGAGGTTTAGTGTTTTTAGGATCTGGTAATTTTTCAGGATCTCCAAGCTCAGGCAACCTCTCTGGAAGAATATGTTCCTTAAGTTGAGGCTTTGGTCTTTCAGTATGATGAATCCTAGCTCGACTAAAGTATCCTATAGGTGGTCGTTCCATTCCCATCTTCTCTAACATACAAGAATCAAACACTTTCTGAGTTTTTCTACATCTGAAATGTAATCAAAGCTTGGAGTAAGTCACTTTACATCAACCAAGATATTAAAAAGCAAAATACTCCAACAAAAGTGTGTTTCTCTGTAGTTTGGAGACTATGTTTATCAGAAGTGTGTTTGTCTGTAGTCTGGAGACAATGTTTATCAGAAGTATTACAGTAAAGGGGGAAATTTTTGTGCCATCTTTACTTCACAGATTTATTATAAATTTCATTTCGCCTGGTCTTGATTTCATGGTTACTACTAAATAAACCAATTGCATCAAAGGATTTGTTACAGTTTTATCATGTTTATTTATTTTCCAGCTTCATCCCTAAATGCGAAAATAGTGAAAATAAAGCTGTCATGAAAATTGTCCTTTTTAAAGTATTGAAATTTATTAATTTCTTTATATGATAAATCCAAAGAATTATCACCAAAACATGGGAACCACATTTAAATAGATGTCATTAAATTACATCCATATGAGGTTTCAAATCCTAGTAATTTGTTTTATACAAGTCTATGAATTTTAAATTTTGGCCCAACAGCTAGCCATTGGGTGGGGTATAGGTGTAGGTGACTTGATAGGGATACAACTGGTATTCCAAGACCCAAACATTATCATATAATTATGATTTCCAGGCGTGGATCCAGACAATTTCAAAAGAGGGGTTACAATAAGAAAGGAAAGGAAATGTCACCAAGGGGCAAGGCAGGAAAATTTTTAAGGTATTTTCTTAGTAAAACACCAGGATTCATAAATAAAAAAATACATGATTGTCCAAAAAAAAGGTGGGTTTCTAACCCCTGGAACCCCCCGCCATGGATCCGCCAATGAAAAAACAGAAATAACCAGAAATCAAAAGTAGAACATAATATATGAAAATAGATTCGGAAACAACCAGATGCATGGAAATCCACGATTCCGCAGAAATATCACATCCGTAATGAAAGTTGCCAGTGTGTAGATCCTGACAAACAAAGTGTGACTTGAATAGGCACTAATTTACAATCATCCCTGATCTAATTTTGTGATCCAGCATTAAGAAACTGCATGTGGCACAAATATTGACACCACACATAATTTTTATCCATTTGTACAGACTAACTAATCAATCATTTATCAATAAAAGTCCAACTGTAATCGATTGATTAGTTCAACCTAACAAACTCTCTAAGGAGATTTTGATTAAAAATTTGTTAGCATCATTCAAACTCCTCAGAGAGTTTGGTCGATAATTGTTCTATTATATATGAAAAAGAAAGGAAATGGGGTAAATGTCAAAGAGACACCATCCCATATGCAGGTTAAAATGACCCAAAACAAAGCATTAGTCGAACTAATCAATTGATTACCGTTAGATTTTTATTGATATGTGATCAATTATCAATTTGATGGATTAGTTAAGTGGGGATTAGTTTACCTGTACAGATCCATCCTATAGCCTGCTTTATCTACATTTGTTTACCTGTACAGAACCATCTTATAACCTGCTTTATCTACATTTGTTTACCTGTACAGATCCATCTTATAAACTGCTTTATCTACATTTGTTTACCTGTACAGATCTATCTATAGCCTGCTTTGTCTACATTTGTTTACCTGTACAGATCCATTCTATAGCCTGCTTTGTCTACATTTGTTTACCTGTACAGATCCATCCTATAACCTGCTTTGTCTACATTTGTTTACCTGTACAGATCCATCCTATAGCCTGCTTTATCCACATTTGTTTACCTGTACAGATCCATCCTATAACCTGATTTATCTACATTTGTTTACCTGTACAGATCCATCCTCTACATTTGTTTACCTGTACAGATCCATCCTATAACCTGCTTTATCGACATTTGTTTACCTGTACAGATCCACCCTATAACCTGCTTTATCTACATTTGTTTACCTGTACAGATCCACCCTATAAGCTGATTTACCTACATTTGTTTACCTGTACAGATCCATCCTATAACCTGATTTATCTACATTTGTTTACCTGTACAGATCCATCCTATAACCTGCTTTGTCTACATTTGTTTACCTGTACAGATCCATCCTATAACCTGCATTGTCTACATTTGTTTACCTGTACAGATCCATCCTATTACCTGCGTTGTCTACATTTGTTTACCTGTACAGATCCATCCTATAACCTGCTTTGTCTACACTTGTTTACCTGTACAGATCCATCCTATAGCCAGCTTTATCTACACTTGTTTACCTGTACAGATCCATCCTACAACCTGCTTTATCTACATTTGTTTACCTGTACAGATCCATCCTATAGCCAGCTTTATCTACATTTGTTTACCTGTACAGATCTTTCCTATAACCTGCTTTGTCCACATTTGTTTACCTGTACAGATCCATCCTATAAGCTGATTAATCTACATTTGTTTTACCTGTACGTACAGATCCATCCTATTACCTGCGTTGTCTACATTTGTTTACCTGTACAGATCCATCCTATAACCTGCTTTATCTACATTTGTTTACCTGTACAGATCCATCCTATAACCTGCTTTGTCTACACAGTCATGGTAAGTGTTAAATTCTTCCTGACAATTTTTCTTCAATTTTCGGTAAAAATCAAATCCACATCTCGTCACTTCTTTTCCTTCATTTATACATTTTCTAGGATCTCCTTCTTCACTTACACATAACATAAATTCCTAAAAAGAAATGGAAGCAATTTAGTATGTATAGTTTCATTGTTTAACATCATTCTTGTTGAAAATAGACTGGAATGAAGAACTATAGAGGCTGCGGCACAGGGGCATGTAACATAGATGATTTTAAGATAAAATTACTGGCTTGTGTGTTCTAGATAGTCTAGAACACAAAAGTCAGTAATTTTACCTTAAAATAATCTATGATATGTGACCCTGTGGCTGAGACAGACACCTCTAAATGCTCACCTGGCTTTTAGTTTTCAGGAATAAGCAAACATCACAAAAAACCAAAGATTGACTGATTGATAAGTTAGAGTTTAACATCCGGTGAGCATTATTTCAGAACCAGAACGAAGTTAATCAAATTAATATTTACTAAGAAATATAGTAAAAGAAGAAAGAAATAAAAGTGGAATTGAAAACCGGGGCACCGAGTTTTGAATGTCATTGGGACATAGACATATCGGTACCTGGTCCTAGACATTTCCAGACATGTGTTGGACAATTCCGTACTCACAAAAAATTCAGATACCTGGTTACAGAAGTCATTAAGAGTGATAGTTTATTTTTATTTAGTGGAAAATTAGGTACTTAAGGTAACAATAAACGTATATTTGCATTCTGTTTTGCACATATAGTTTTACTTGACATATGAATGGTAAACTAGTATTGCTTCACCTCAGTAATGTTGAAAGCTTGGTTGATTAAAAATTGATGGGTGTTCCATGAACACTTGTGTTACTTGCATTATAGAAGAGCAATTTTTGGCTCATTTAACCTTTTAAATCTGTAAAATTAAATTTTTTAGTATCAGGTACATGTCTAGATCAGGAGAAAAAAATATCCTGCAAATTTGTTTAGAATATGAATTATAGTTGCGAAGGTCTTCAGATTAAGAAACCAAATTAACTTTGAGCTATTTTGGCTCAGCAAACCTCTAAAATATGTAAAAATATGTAAAATGGAAATTTAAAATCAGATGCACATCAGGTGAATCCCATTGGCAGCTATTTTTGATGAGGCGTAGACTGGCAGTCACCTTTCTTGAAGAAGACCATCTAAGGATCATTGTGCCTCACTTTGGTTCCAATTGATTTCCCATGGGTTCCAAGGTTAAACAATGTTCCCTGCTGACTGCCATCTTGGATGCTATGCGGACATGCCGGACACATTTTATGAAGGGGACCAAGTAAGGACCATTGTGATCAAGAATGATTCCAATTGGCCATGTACAAAATGTACTTTCAGAGGAGAAGATCTTTGAATATGTTTCCCTATAGGGTCCAATGTTAAAACCGCGTTCCCACATTGGACTTGCCGAACACATTTAATAAAAAACCCACCTAAGGATCATTGTGACTAAGTTTGGTTCCAATTTGCCCAGTATTTTCAGAGGAGAAGATTCAATTAACATTATGGCATTGAAAACAATTTGTTTTGGTGAAACACAGTCAATAAGTTCTACACAGGCATTTGGATTTTCTTCAAAATTTAAGAGTATGTAGATCTTGATATGCTGAACATTTTTCCAATGAACACTTCACCTCTATCTGTTACAGTTTTTGAAATAAAAAATAAACTAGAGGCTCCCAGGAGCCTGTATTGCTCACCTGGCTTCAGTTGCCACAATAAAGCTACCATTTTAAGTTATACAGTTGAACTTAAGTCTCTCAAACTTTGTTAGCTCAAACACCACCAATATCTTGAACTGTATTTAAAGTCTGATCTTGTTTTACTATATTTCTTTGTTGGGCCTTTTTGACAAAAACGTACTTGCTAAGGACCACTTTCAACACCAGTTTTGAAGTTGAGACATAATTTTGTAAATGGTGGTCAATAGCAATTTTTAAAACTATATTTTTAAGTTACCACATCAATATTTATTTGGAAACCAAATTCTTTTGGTGGCCATTTTGAAAATGGCGGTCAACAAACAATTTTCAACATGACTTTTGAAGTAGTGACATCAATATCCACTTGGGACACCAAATTTCATTGAAATCGGACAATGTTAAATTTTCCAGCCTCTTTTGGCGGCCATTTTAAAATGGTGATCAACGAACAATTTTTAACATTGGTTTGATTTTGCGACATCAAAACCTATTTGGAAACCAAATTCCATTGAAATTGGACAGTGTTGAATTTTCCCGTCTTTTTTTGGCACCCATTTTGAAAATGGCAGTCGACCAACAACTTTCAGCATCTGTTTTGAAATTGCAGCATCAATATCCACTTGGAAACCAAATTTCATTGAAATCGAACAATGTTGAATTTTCCCACCTTTTTTGGTGGCCACTTTGAAAATGGCGGTCAACGAACAATTTTATACACCAGTTTTGAAGTCGCAACAGCATGGTAAACATTTTATCAATTTACACGTAACCTTCATCTTCTCTAGTTATGGAAATAAAAGACGACAAAATATGAAAATTTGTAAATTCCTTGAAAAAGGGCAACAATTCCTACAAAGATTTTTGGATTTTCTTAAAAATTTCAGGGTATGTAGATCTTGATATGCTGAACCTTTTTGCAATTTACACTTGACCTCTATCTGTTACACTTTTTGAAATAAAAAAATAGTAATGGTGGATTACATGATACCCCGCCACGTTTCACAAAATTTCTAAATTAAAAGGGGCATAACTCCACAACAATGTGTACCGCTGAACCCAAATTATACGAGGCCTGTGTTTTGTGGTCAACAATTTACATACCATGTTTGAAGACAGTATGTTATTTCACTCACAAGTTATCAGTACAAAACCCCAAAATTTGCAAAATTTCAAAGTTTCAAGGGGCATAACTCCAGAACCCTTTGAACCTCGGAACCCAAAAATCGAACTTGACCGGAGTTTTGTGGTGAACAACTTGCATACCAAGTTTGAAGACTTTGTGTTATTTCATTCACAAGTTATCAGTCGGAAACCCTAAAATTTGCAAAATTTCAAAGTTTAAAGGGGCATAACTCCAGAACCCCTTGGACCTCGGAACCCAAAATCGAACTTTACCTGAGTTTTTAGGCGAACAACTTTCATACTAAGTTTGAAGACCTTGTGTTATTTCCTTCACAAGTTATCAGTCAGAAACCCTAAAATTCACAAAATTTCAAAGTTTCAAGGGGCATAACTCCAGAACCCCTTGGACCTCTGAACCCAAAATCGATTTTGACCTGAGTTTTGTGGTGAACAACTTGCATACCAAGTTTGAAGACCTTGTGTTATTTCGTTCACAAGTTATCAGTCGGAAACCTTCGGGGGATGGACAGACGGACAGACAGACGGACGGACAGACGGACGGACACACGACTGAGGGTATCACATAATACCTCGCCACTTCGTGTGGCGGGGTATAAAAATAAAATATACTAGAGCATGTCGAAACTGGCGTTGTCGATTTCAATCCTGAAACTCTGGGCAAAAGTAAAAATCAGATGAGTGTGGATTCAAATTCTGTTTGACACACTAATGTGTTGATACAGTAATTTCCTAGATACAGTGATTTCTTGAAGTTTTACCAAACTATATCATTTCTTAGCTTCAGACTAAATATCAAGTCATTTAAAATCAAAAATCAAACTATCAGCAAAACAGAAAGTAATTCAGTAAACTCACACAATACAAATCATCATTTCCAAGCTTCACACCAAATTTCAAACCATTCTCTATTGTAGAGGCCAAGAAATCTGTGACAGAAAATTTAGTTGATAGTAAAACATAGGTAATCAACTATTACAAAATTCGCCTCGTTGTGGCATTTGTCGCAGCAACCCAATTTTGCCTGGATGCTGACCTACCATCAGAGATGCATGCACGTGCAAGGTTAGATGATCCTACCATGTAAAGTGACTGAGATCTGAACTTGGACATAAACTTGAATGTAAGTCACTCATACGGAAAATATAGGTCAAAGTGACCTAATTTTGCCTGGATGCTGACCTACCATCAGAGATGTATGCACATGCAAGATTAGATGATCCTACC
>MJUU01012754.1:82732-97710 GCA_002080025.1 Modiolus philippinarum | reverse complement strand
TAAATTTCCTGAAAGTCTCAAAGACCACTTATTTTTTGGAATTCTACCTAGCAACCATACTTAAAATGTTTGTGTAGTTTAGGACGAACATTTTCATAAATTGTTTTCAAAAATATTTGATTCCAATTTTGGTAAATTTCCTGAAAGTCTCAAAGACCACTAATTTTTTGGAATTCTACCTAGCAGCCATACTTAAATTGTTTATTTAGTTTAGGAAAAACATATTCATCAACTGGATTTCAAAAATATTTATTCCAATTTTGGTTAATTTCCTGAAAGTCTCAAAGACCACTTATTTTTTGGAATTCTACTTAGCAACCATATATCCTAGAATTCTTTTAGTAACAATAATGACTATCAATAGGTAGATTTCAAAGATAATGAAAAAAATTATGCCAAGGGTGTATAACAACTGTTTTCTGTGTCAAACTATTCCCTGTCTGTGCCCTATATCCCCTTCGCCTGACGGCTCAGGGGATATAAAACACAGACAGGGAATATGAACCCTGTGAAGATTCCCGAATAACATATAATATTTGAAGAAAGTATGAATGCTATTCAAAAACATATATATGATACAGATGATCCCTTTGTAGTCATCTCATATGCTTGGTTTATGTGATTCTAGAACATTCAATACTTTCATTGTTTTCAATGTTTAGCTAATTACGGTATTTGTCGTACAAACCAACGACTAGCTGGGTTTTGTTTTTTTATATAGTTAAGTATGGGATAGGATACAGAATTTTCAAAATTATTTGTTCTACTTTGATAAATATATACATTGTACTATGTAGAAGTTTCCGATTTTCGGTAGTAAGATTGCCGTAATGGCTTTCATATGTTTTACCAGTTTGTAGTAATCAAACGCCTGCGTTTACTCTTGTCAGGACATGTATAGGGTGCGCCACCTCCCGCCTCGGGCTTAAAAGAGGTCCAAAGGTGACTGAATCGGTCAATTGCACCTGATGACCAATTTGCAAAACCAATGGGTTCTCAACATTTTATCTCTGAATTGACATACATTTTAGTGCTATTGCTTGTAAGGTTAAAATCAAATTTTTCATCACACTGTAAGCATGTACTATTTTAACCCTCACAGTTACATTGGTCAATTAATTAGTTTGTACCAAACAATGCATAATGTCTCATCTATCAATCGATTACACTGTTCATTCTACTTCTTGTTACTATTTGCAGTAACTATTAGTTGCTCTTCAGATCGTATAGCGACTTTACATAAACATATTATCGCGACTTGAAATAATTTTTCAATTTTGATCCATGATAATGTATATTTTTCTTACTCGATCTTTCTTTTGACTTTCTTTTCTACAGCTCATGATACTAGAATGCTTGTATGCTTTCTCATCTGACCTTTTGACAAAAATTGTATATTCTCTTATCCACAAAGCTTTTATTAATCAGTATTCCACAATGTGTGCACTTTGAGAAGTATTTGTCTGCTTCTTCAGAAATAATGAATGTTCTCGTCCAAACTTAGGATTTTTTGCATGTACTCGTTTTTCTCGCTTAGTGCTCTATTATATTGTTTATAATTTCACCAATATTGGATACAAGTCCTCATACGCATTACTCGAATCGAGAATATGTTCATTCTTGTAGGGTGGGTTATTGGTTTGTGCATGTTCTTAAAAAGTACACAGCAATTTTAATTCTTAAAAAAGAAGCAGATAGCTGATTAATTTATCTTTAGAATGTACACTTCACTTTTTTACATTAGAAATGTAAACAACAAAATTTCCTTCCCCTTTCGATTACTGACGTCCAGATTTGTGTATTTTTCTTCAATCTAGTCCTAGAGAAGTATTTTCCGCATATGTACTAGTCCTCGCGCAATATTTCCCCCCATGTTGGTTATGCCATGTGAAGATGTCGATTTCGATTTTGACACATGTGAGCTTACAGTGTGTATCAGTGGAACTCCTACATTTTTGAATTTATGGATTAAATTTTGTTATAGCATTGTTGCATAGTCTGCATATGCGCAATAAGCTTTCGGATTTTTGATATTGGTAATGGTGCAATCAAGAGGCCCAAGGTGTCTATCTTGACATATGAGCTTTTCAGTGGAACTAATCTTACATTTTTTAATTTATGGACTTAATTTTGTATAGAATTGTTGCATAAAGTCTGCAGATGTGCCATACTAGTAAGCTTTCAGATTTTTAATGTTGGTCTTGGTGCAAACAAGAGGCCCCAAGTTGTCGATCTTCACAAATGTGAGCTTGTCAGTGGAACTTTAGTGTTTCCTGCAGCTTTTGAAAAGGGCAGGGTAATTTTCTCCCATTTGGGGCACATAAAGTGTGATCAATTACTCTTTTAGGGCACCTTATTTTGAATGCCCATTTTTGCAATGAAGTAAACAACATTATATATTTACTAAATAAACATACAGATGATGTCTGCAATATTAAAGAAAGCACAGTACAATACACCTGCAGCATGTAAAAAAAATGTGTAAATGGACCCCTGCTGATACAAAATGACCAAGACTTATAGACATTTTATAGCCAGTATCCCTTAAAGAGGTCAATTGTATAACAGTGTCATTGATGATGCTACAAGGTTTCAGAATCTTTGGTTTTGATGTTATTCCCCTTCATTTGCATAATCTGCATTGTGAGCTTCATGATGTTCATAGCAAAAGAAACAGTAGTCTAGAAAAAACTCTCAAGTGCTATTTTGACTTGGAGCCAAACTTACCATGTTTTCCCTACATGCTCTATTTTATAAAAATTGTTTTGCAAAGTAACAAACAAATGATACTAAAAAACTTTTAAGTTTTTAAATTTGAAACCAAATCATTTTTCCTTTGAATTAATTAATACAAATGTCAGTGTAAATAAAATTCTAAAAAATAAAATCACAACTTAAAGACAAATTTTAAAGGGAAATAACTCGAACTCTCAAAAAACGTGATCTGCAAAAATTTTTTTATTGCATTAAACCGGAGAGTTTTTAAGAAAATTTTAATGAAAGAAAGATTGGAAGTCTCAAAAGAATAATGAATATGAGAAATTTACATAAAACTGTCACAGGGCTCACCATACTTCAAAACAACATGGAGACTTGAAGTCTCCCTGAGGGTAGAAATAGGGAGACTTCAGGTCATGACAGGAAGACTTGTTTGCGCGCAATTTTCAAGACTCTTGTATTTGATTTACATATACACTTATTCAACAATGGCAATAAATCAGTTTTAATCATTCATACACCATTGATATTTCAAGATCTACAATGTAAATTTTATATTAAAAAATATATGATTTTAGCCACATATCAATTTTATGTTTCTTTCACCCAAAAGCATATGGTTGGAGGTGCTCCTGCATTTAGGTTAGATTTACATGACATAAATTTTCTTTTATTTATCCTCTTTAGTAAATGGGTAGTTTATCACTCAGTTGCTCAAGAGTTGCTAATCTGCTTCATTCTTTTATGAATGGTTCTCCAAATAATATTAAAGGGATATAAATAGATTGTTTACGTTTGTAGACATTCTTTAAATAGACCACTTCCGGTTTGAACTGTAGTTGAAACGTAAATATTTAGGACAATTCCCATAATTTTTTTCATAAATGTATACTACAAAGTCAATTATTCTTGATTTTAAAACCATGAGATGATGTTAACAATCTTTGAGCTTTGCAAACACAGGAATAAGCATTAGAAATCTTATCAATTTACTTCCTTGTAACCGGAAATAGAAAGGGTTATAATTAGAAGTGTCAAAATGATCAAGGCGACTTGAAATCGCTTTTGGGAGCAACTTTAGGCGACTTGAGGCACAACAGGGCGACTTAATCGCCCTAATCGCCCAGTTTGGTGAGCCCTGCTGTCATACAGGTAAGTAGTTTATCTCTGATTAACAGGTGTTAATATATAACTCAAGTAAACAAAAGTGCCGACGGTGTTTGTTTACGATTGAACTTATCCTTTAATTAGTATGACAGGCAGAATTAAAGTATTGTTTTGAACAAATAGAATAAACTGACAAAGGAAATGAACATCATGCACCAATTTTTGACGATTTTCAAGAAAAAAAAAACAGTTCCAGTTAATTTACAGCAGGGTGTCAAGGCACAGAGATTGAAAAAGGGCAGGACGCCAAAAATGAAAATAAAAAAGGCGTCAATAAAAAACGGCAGGGTGTCACTGCATGCCAAAATCTGCTGCAGGAATCACTAAACTTCTCCTACATTTTTGGATTTAATTTTGTAATAGAATTGTTGCAAATAGTCTGCAGATGTGCAATAAGTTTTTGGATTTTTGACATTTGTCTTGGTGCAAACAAGAGGCCCCAAGGTGTCGTTTTTGACACATGTGAGCTTGTCAGTGGAATTCTGTATTCTGTGTCAACACGGTCAAACAGGAAAGTGCGGAGATGGCCATCATTTCTGATGACACACATCTACTATTTGTTTTGTTTTGTTACTTTATTTTTAATTAAATACATGAAAGATAACAGGAAACACCTGCAATTGCCAAAAAATCACAACCACACTGCACAAGATAAACCAATAAAAGACGACAATGATAGAAATTTAGGAAAGCCGGGCTTGGGAACCGCACTTGCAAAAACTAGCGATAGGATACAAATGGATTAGACACAAGTGGAATTATTTTCAAATTTCTTTAGCTGTATACTGAGCCCACAAGTTTGAGCGAATCCCTGTGTTGAGACCTTATCAGTCGCCTGAGTCGGGACGAGGTCACTTCAAACTGTGTATCAATGTCAGCGACATGAACTTGTAGCATAATCACCTTTGAAGCATTGTCACAGTATTTTCCGAAATATACGGCACTGGCTCTTAGGACAGAGGACGTAACCTGCAAATCAGGAACGTCAAGCTCCTCAAAACTAGGCAAGTAGTCTTCGTTTGTGAATGCCATAGCTGGCCATTCGGATCAGATTCGGATTCAAGGTTACTCAGTGTTGCATTTTATCACACACTTTACCAAATATTCCTCACCAAAGAAAACACTCGTGTGATTCAGATGCACTAGACATTTGCTAGGTAAAAGAAAGATTTTTATTTCAACAGTGCAGACGATAAGCTCGACAGAGGGACCTTATACTTTTTGGCTTACTTGAACTCGTATTTAACATTTGGTGTGGATAACCATCGAGTTAGAGTTAAAGTTCGAGTTAATATTCGGGTCAACTCGAAAAATTGATTATAATGTCAACTATCGAGTTAAACGTCGAGTTACGGTCAACTATCGAGTTAAACGTCCAGTTACGGTCAAATCGAGGAATAGACGCACATTTTGCAGCGTTTTTAAAGAAAAAATCTGAAAAGATGACCCCACTTTCCACTTTTTATTGACCTGATGTTATAAAATTTCAGGCACCAAAAATGCTATGCATTAAGGTAGATCGACACTAAAACACGGCGCATTCGATTGGCGCATTCGCGAAACACAAGTCGGATGCGGAATTGACTGGATTTTCAAGCTGGAATATTCCTTATTTGGCATTTTCATTGTGACAACGTTATAGATTGACATACACTTTCCCGCGAATTATCTCCCTTTTACCATAAATATTGTCTGTTTCGTAAACTAAATAAAATATTTCTCTTAATCAAACGGTAAGTAAGTAAGTAAGTAAATGCTTTATTCAGAGAGGGTGACTCAATAAGAACTTGTCTAATTTTCATATAGGCCCTCTTAAAAACATACAAAAATATCAATAATGCAAATATAAAATACAATAATATACATAATATCATATTACAATATTTAAGTCTCCAGTGTCCAAAAAAAAAAGAAGAAGAAAAACAAGATGATTTAAATGATTCCAGGTTTTTACAGGTTTTAATACAAAATGATAGATTATTCCGAGTAATTGAAAGATCTTTTATAAAAATTTGTATTTGATCTCGGCAAAAACAAGTCATTTTTCGAAGCAGATCTTAAGTGATAATTTTGACATTCTTTGTTTGTAGATATCAATAAATATTCAGGAACAAGTCTATTTACTATTTTATACATGATAATTTACTCTGTTTGTAAAAGATAACCATTTCAACGATGAAAACATTAAATTGGATGGAAATGACATGTCAAAATCAAGTATAATTCTTGCAGCCCTTTTTGAAGCTTTAAAATTCTATCCGAATATTTTTTAGGTAAACTTCATCAAACAGTACTACAGTAATCTATGTATGGTAATATATAACTATTGTAGTAGAGCTGTTTTACATGTGCTGGGAGATATTCTTTGATTTTATACAAAGAGATATTTTTGATGATATTATTTTACAATATTACGGTGACATATAGATTTTATCAGCTCAACTTGTAGATGAAATGTATACCTCTGAAATGTCAAAAAATAAAAAAAAAATCTGTCTGATGTTTATTTCATATGAAAACTAAACAATAAGCATGTTCTCACAGTTCCCTACATATTCTTTTTTAAATATTGCTGAAAAATACTGAATTTGGCCTGATTTTCAAAGCCTTATGACAGGAAAAGATGATCGGTGACATATACTTTTTATTTCATTTTTTGAACAAATGGGCTTAGAACTACAAAATATCTTAAAATAAAAAAATTCTGTCTGATATTTTTACTAGGCTCGAACTACCTTAAGTATTAGAAAGAAAAGTGATAACTTCTACAAACTAGACAACCACAAATTGGAACAAGTATCATCCAATCCATATCTGGACCTCCAAATACAAGAAAAATCAAAATGGAAAGAACATATTAATAACATATAAAAAAGCAAGTTCCACCCTTGGCTTCCTGTGGCTAAACTTACAACATTGCCCAAGAGATTGCCGGAAATCAGCATACATAGCACCTGTTAGATCAATCATGGAATATGGGTCGGTCATCTGGGACCCATGCGCCAAAAAATGAAATATATATATACAGATAAATTAGAAAATATACAACGACGAGGGGCTAGGTTTATCACCAAAGAGAAGATGGATGCATCATTAAAATGTTACAAGAACTGGAATTACCATCACTTCAGTCTAGAAGACACCAACAATGTCTGATATTTTTCTACAAAGTGGTTGGGGGACAGATATCAGCTATACCAACTGAGGAATATATAACAACACAAAAAACCAAAAGACAACTCAGAGCTAGCCAATATAAAGACCACGAAACACACAACATCAATGACAATCAAGTAAGAAACAACACAAAAGCAGTAGTCGTACCAGCAGCAAAAACTGAGCGACACAAAAACTCTCTGAAAACTGCAATAGATTGGAACCATCTAGAGGATAATATTGTACGTGCTAGTTCCGCGGAAGGTTTTAAGTCTGCGCTAGCTCAGCTACGCGCGACTAAGCTGTGCTCTCTCCTGTATCATCAGAGCCCACTGGGGACCCTGAGACGTATTCTTACAGATACAGATACAAAGTAAGAATTAATAATAAAATCAACCAATCAAAATAATAATAAGAGTATAAAATATTTTTAACAAGATGGCGAAGCGGTGCCGTCATCGTCATTTTGACATTTTAAAAAGTTTGTTTTTTTATATATATCATACATTATCTATTTCTGTAATAATTTAAGAACTAAATAAAGATTTCAGTGGGGAAAAATCACAATCAAAATGAGTTTTGGCCTAAAAAAGGGATGCGTACTACAGAGATTAACATCATCAACAAGACCAAGGTTTCACTACTAACCAGATTGTGTGTATACATACGCATGTCTGAAAATCAGGAAAAAAAATAATAATAAATAGATAAATAAATAAAAAAAAAAAATGCAGCGGAGCTGCGAGAGGGTTAATTTAAGACATGTGAAACTTGAAGTTCTTCAATAAAAATATAAAGAAGTGGAAATATTTATATTTGAGCCCCCTCTATATTAATGTTTTCACATTATTGTAGAGTCTATCAAAAAGTATTCTATTGATAATAGTGAGATCAGACTTGACGGGTTTGTGTGCTCAAGTTCCCTAAACTCTCCAATTCATAGTAAAATATTCAAATTCACACCTAACGTTAGTCTCTGATTAATTTAGTTTATGCTACCTCTGAATGCATTGCAATCTCAACAGCACTTCTGTAATTGTCAGCCCTTGAAGTGTACATATTTCCGGTGTAGCAGACGCAAAGTTGTTTACATTTGAAGATTGACGGTTTTCACATTAATTTGAACATTATTATGTTTTCTCTAATTTCTGTCCTGTTTTCATGTTTCCTGAACTGTTGGAGGAATACGTTTCTTCCGTAAAAGGGTGTTTTCTATATAAGACAGCCCATAGAAGACAGGGTCGCGTGAAGCTGTCTTACACGGGTAATTGTCCAATCCAACGTTGTGATTTATTCGACGTCACAATTGTTACCACAATAAACTCCATGGATGATTTGACGTCACAATTGAGAACTCCACCAGAAATAGTAAGATTTACTTTCTTACGGGTTGGTTCTAGTATTTCACGGAAAAAATAGGTTCTTATATTCGACCAAAATTAAAGATCGAGATATCTTCCACTCGTGTGAGAAATTCAACGTCTTTTACCCTCGTTTCACTCGGGAAAAGACGGAATTTCTCACACTCGTTGAAGATATCCCTTATCTTTAATATAGTCTTGTATAAGAACCTATAATTCTTCCGTAAATGGCTGTTTCCCGTTTAAGACAGCCCATAGAAGACAGGGTCGCGTGAAGCTGTCTTATACGGGTAAACGTCCAATCCAACGTTCCGATTTTGTCGACGTCATAATTGTTACCATAGTAAACTCCGTGAATTATTTGACGTCAGAGCCGAAAAGTCCACACAAGAAATGGCAAGTTTTACTTTCCTTCGTTTTGTTCGTTATATTTTACGGAAGAAATAGCTTCTTACACTCGACTAAAATTAAAGATCGCGATATCTTCCACTTAGGTGAGAAATTCTTCGTTTTTTCCCTCGTTACACTCGGGAAAAGACGGAATTTTTCACACTCGTGGAAGATATCCCTTATCTATTATATGATCTCGTATAAGAAACTATTATTCTCCTCTCTAGAGAGAATGTTGTTCTCGGCCAAGTGATTGGATGAAATTCAATTATGACGTCAAATATGTTTGCTGTTTTCCGACTTGATCATTGTGACGTCATGAAAAAAGGCAACCATGCCTGATGACGTCATGCTCAAAGAACACATTTATTTCGGATAATTAGAAAAGGGGGTCATGTTTTTGTGCAAAATCTCCTTGAAATCCTTAGATAAATAAAATCCACAACAGTATCTCGTGAGAATAATAGGTTCTCATACGAGACCATATTAAAGATAAGGGATATCTTCCACGAGTGTGAGAAATTCCGTCTTTTCCCGAGTGAAATGAGAGAAAAAGACGTGGAATTTCTCACACGAGTGGAAGATATATAGTATCTATCCCAAGGGAAAAGGTGAGATAGGCTGATCTCAAACCCGAAGGCTAGGATATCATGTCCATCCCGAGGCTTGCCGAGGGATGGACAAAACATATCTTAGCCTGAGGGTTTGAGATCAGCCTATCTTACATTTTCAAGAGGGTTTGATACTTTTTCTCGCCTTAACGTTCTAAAATTACTCGCAAAACCATGACCAGCTCTGACTTTCGCAAAGAAATATAAAAAACGTTCCCGGTAAAAATATGACGTCACAATAGGTATACGTTCACTGAAGCCGGACAGCAACTACGTTTTCAACTATTGGCGCGCAGTTTTAAATCTCTGTTTTTATATAAATCGCATATCTTGCTGTTCATGATAAATTGCGGTTTGAAAGGTACATATTCATTCTTTATATAAACAGCAAGATTTATTAAATCATACAACAAATAATACTAGATAAATCGCATGAACATGTGAAGCGATGGTAGACATCTTGATTTTTTTGCACGTGCTTACGATTGAAGTGAGATAGCCCCCCCCCCCCTGCAAAGGGGTAAGATAGAAATATCTCACACCCCCAAAATCATGAGTTTTTTCGATCCCCTAGGCGAGAAATCCCGATCTTTAATTCTTTAATTTTGGTCGAATGTAAGAACCTATTTCTTCCGTAAAATACAACGATCAATCCGACGGAAAGTAAATTTTGCCATTTCTTGTGGAGTTCTCAATTGTGACGTCAAATCATCCATGGAGTTGATTGTGGTAACTATTGTGACGTCGAACAAATCGCAACGTTTGATTGGACATTTACCTGTGTAAGACAGCTTCACGCGACCATGTCTTCTATGGGCTGTCTTACACGGAAAGCATCCATTTACGGAAGAAACGACATTTCTACATTCCCTTAGTTAAATTTTCAAATATTTTAAAAAAATTTGAAAATTTAACTATCTCTAGTGTAGAAATGTCGTCTCTCACTCGAAACAGTTGTGGATTCTATGTGTCTCGTGTGATTTCGTGTTGTCTCGTGTTATCTCGTGTTCGAAAATACAAAATACAGACCAGTTTCCTGTTTGTTGATACGGTCGTGCCTTCAGCACGAAACATAATGATAAATTGTAATATACTATTTATTCATCATTTAGTATTCGTTTGGGTGTGTTTGCGCCTCTAGCGTGACATGCGATTTTAGTTACAGCTTTAGCTCATCCCACTTCCGCTTCGGGATGAAAAGTGTTTACAAGTACCAAGTACTACAAAGCATGTTCGCTTCGCTCACTTCATGGTTGGTAAATAATCAGGAAGTTTTCATCATCATCATCCGTCCCTCCGCAGTAGTCAAACCTTTTTTTGTCGCGAAATATGGAGAAGACAAGTTCCAAGAATCCAACTTTTCTTTCTGGAAAGATTAATACAGCTAGTAATAGATTCAAAATTAATCATTTTCTATTCTTGATTCCCAACTCCCCACATTTCAACTTAATGAGTGTATAATTTTTTTTGGTGAGATTTACAATAAGCAATGAAGGGATATGGAGTAAAAGCAAATGAGACAAAATGTCGGCAAATACGTGGGAAAAACAAGCAATGGAACAACGATTCTATTGTTGTTCTTAATCTTGAAGTCACAATTTCTTTCTGGTTTATATCGTATCAGACTGGTTTGATATATCGGTTAATACGGTGTGGAGATCGGTTGGAACAGTTTACACGGAACCGTGCCGCCTAACTGTTTTTATGAAAAATTCGTAACGATCTTGTTCGGCCGTTCCCCAATATTGTTTTGCGCAGTTTAGTGTATTGTAGATGGCTGCCAGTAAAACAAATTAATTATCATATTTTACGTAAATAAGAGAAGCTTTGATTTGATTGTGTGACTTGAAAATAATTCAAGTGTTTTGGATTTAACAACCTCGATATGAAATGACAACCCAATTGTTTCCCGTTAAACAACCCTGATATGACGCCACAGCGGGAAACAATTCTTAAAAGAATTAGGGGAATATATCATTCTCCTTGGCGATATTCCAGCAATAATGCGACATCTTGTTGAGGAATTAATAAAACTGTTTAACATATATAAAACATTAATGACCCTCTGTTGACGTGAAACATCAGATTTGTCAACCCTTGGAGGGGTTGTTTCCCCTGAGCAGAGCCCTCCTTGTGTTGACAAATCTGGATGTTTCCCTTTACAACGGGACATAATTGTATTCGAAACTACTTAAAACATAAAATACGTATGTTGGAAAATCTCGGGGTCTGGTCTCAAAGTAGAGTTAAGCTATAAACGTCCTCCTTGTTTTGTGTAGACAAGGGATTAAGGCATGCTGTTTTCGTCCGTAATTTATTTTTTAGTGCTATTTTCCTCTCCTTGTGAATCAGCCAAAAGTAAGTAAAACTAAATGTTGTCGGAAACGACAGCTATCCACGCGCTCCCTGTACTGTTTGACACAGAAAACAGTTGTTATATACCCTGGGCATAATTTTTTTCATTATTTTTTTAAATCTACCTATTGATAGTCGTTATTGTGACTAAAAAAATTCTAGGATATATGGTTGCTAAGTAGAATTCCAAGAAATAACTGGTCTTTGAGACTTTCAGGAAATTTACCAAGATTGGAATCAATATTTTTGAAATCCATATGTTGAAAATTTTTGCCATAAACTACACAAACAATTCAAGTACAGTTGCTAGGTAGAATTCCAAAAAATTAGTGTTCTTTTAGACTTTCAGAAAATTTACCAAAATTGGAATCAAATATTTTTGAAATCCATTGGATGAAAATGTTTGTCCTAAGCTTCACAAACAATTTAAGTATGGTTGCTAGGTAGAATTAAAAAAAAATAAGTGCTCTTTGTGACTGTCAGGAAATTTACAAAAATTGGAATCAAATATTTTTGAAATCCAATTGATGAAAATGTTTGTCCTATATTAAATAAACAATTTAAGTATGGTCGCTAGGTAGAAATCCAAAAATATGTGGTCTTTGAGACTTTCAGGAAATTTACCAAAATTGGAACTCCCTTTCAGAATCCTAAGTTATCAGAATTTTTTTTTTTACCAATCACTTGTCAGAATATAAGATAATATGCCAAAATTAAAAAAAAATATGTGTCTTTGACATTTTCAGGAAATTTACCAAAGTTGGAACCGGAACCAAAATTCCAAAAGCTTATTGCAAATCTATAGACTATATGCAACAATTCTGCATAAAGATTTAATACCCAAATCCCAAAATGTAGGAGGAGTTTGCGTCACATGCCACATGTGTCAAAATCCAAATCTTTGGGTCTTTGTTAAAATTGACATCATGGGGCCTCTAGTTTGCACCATGACCAATATCAAAAATCCGAAAGCTTATTGCGCATCTACAGACTATACGCAACAATTCTACAACAAAATTAAATCCCTAAATCCATAAATGTAGGAGGAGTTTGTGTCACATGCCACATGTGTAAAAATAGACATCATAGGGCCTCTAGTTTGCACCAAGACCAATATCAAAAATCCGAAAGCTTATTGCGCATCTACAGACTATATGCAACAATTCTACAACAAGATTAAATCCCTAAATCTAAAAATGTAGGAGGAGTTTGAGTCACAAGAAAAGTGACGGACGGACAGACGGAGGGTATAACATTAGCCCCGAACATTCTTCGAAAGTGCAGGGATAAATATTTTTTCTAATTCCTTCATTGTTCTTGAAAATTTTTTACCAACCTGCTAAAATCATATTCATTCATACTTCATTTCTACTCGAAAAAACTGCTGCAAGATAGTTATTTTAATAATTTGACTTTGATATTTGGTTGTAACATTGCTCGTCTGGACAATAAGATTTGACATCGGTGAATTCAGCTTTCAGAAGGGGAGGTTCAAATTTGATTAAATTATGAAGGGAGATCCAATTGATTTTTTTGTGAATTTTTGCCTTGTTGTTGCACGTATTTATTTTTTTTTTCGAAAAAGAGGGTTTCATCACCGGAATATGGAAACGCCATTTGAAAGATGCATTTAAATTGGAGGTAAAAATTTACAAACTTGCCCCATTGGTAAGACTGATGATTTCATATTTGTAGATACATTTTTAGATCACCTAAACAAAAAAATCAGTGTAAGCTATTGCCATCACATGAGCTGCGTTATCTGTTGTCCGGTGTTAACCTTTTTAGCCTACCTGGCTGTAGTCATGCAAGGTGAGATTTTGCCTTCACTTTGCGTCCGTCCGGTGTTAACTTTTTCATTCAAAGATTTTCTCCTCCGAAACTACAGGGCCAATTGAAACCAACTTGGCCACAATAGTCCTTAAATAGACAGTCCCCTGCACAAAAGTGTTTTCAAGTCCACTCTATATCCAAGAGAGCCACCAGCGGGGAACATAGTTTTAACTCTGGAACCCATATTAAACATATTCAAAGATCACCTCTGAAACTGCTGAGCAAATCGGAACCAAGCTTGGCCACAATAGTCTTTAAGTGGTCCCTTGCAAAAATGGTGTTTTTCAAGTCTGTTCTATATCAAGGTTGACCGTAAGCGGGGAACATAGCTTAACATTGGACCCTATTGGAAAACACTTTCAAATATCTTCTCCTCTAAAAATGCTGAGCCAACTGGAAACAAACTTCGCCACAATAATCTTTAGGTTGTTCCTGCAAAATAGGTGTTTTTCAGCTTAGTTCTTTATTCGAGATGGCGGCCAGCAGGAAACATAGTTGAACATTTTCCCTTATATGAGAACGCTTTCAAAGATCTTCTACAATGAAATTTATGGGTGCAATATTGAACGATGCCACGCGCTGACAGTCATGTTTTATATGGATTATAAAATCGGGAAGATGAGCGATACAGGCTTATCATCTCTGAAACCACTGGTGCAAATTCAACCAAACTTTATAGGACAGATGTATGATAAGTCTCTTACAAAAGATTGCACATTTCTTCCCGGAAGAAATAGTAATAATGCAACACTATCCAGTAGTAATACATCATTACTGAATTCGATACAGAATAGAGTTACAACATTTATCTTAAAAGAGATAGACAAGGAAATACGTAGAATAGAGGATCAATTTATAGAGACATCTAAAACATGTCAAGTCAATGACAAAACTACAGCTACTAATATTAAAGTCGGAACACAAACAAGTGCCAAAGTTGAGTATAACACTCCTACAATATCTGAAAGTTTCTACGATGATGTCGATAACCATATTGTCATAAATGATGAATTAAGCAGTCTAAACAAGACAAGTCAAATGTAACCCAGACTAACCCAAGTGATGAATATAATAGCAATAAGTACCAACACATGTATGATCCATCTATAAGTGCAACTCATAGTAGAAATTTATTAGGACAGTCATTATTCATGATCATGATGGCACAAAACTAAAAAAAAATGCCAAGTCAGCAAAATCTGTTTATTCTGGTAGCTGTAATACCAGACGTCCACCAATGAAGATTAGAATGAACTATCCAGACGTGATAAGGAAAACATCAAGTGAACAGTCGTCGGAGGCCCATAGAATTACAACAAAAGAGAAATACAAAGGCGATACAAAGTCTTTTTGTTAAATGCCAAAAGAACACGGACTGAACAACAAC
>MJUU01012754.1:11461-75818 GCA_002080025.1 Modiolus philippinarum | reverse complement strand
GGCAGCCGTTCGCCATTTTCACTTTCTAAAAACCGGATTTTTCTACAGAAAGCAGGTTTAAAGCTATACATGGAAACTACTGTAAATCTAGTTACCACCGATATCATGTGATGATTTATGTATCAGATTAGTCCTACATGTAATGACAGAAAAAAACGCACAGTCGCATTCTGACGCATGTTGAGGATGGCCTGCTAGTATGTTAAAGCGAAAATTCGTTCCTCTGTTATGATGACTTTGAAGCATTTGCTGTTGTATAACCCAAACTACACACCTTCTGTGTCAGACCCACCTTCTCTGCTACCCTAGATCTATCACAGTTATCATCTTTTCTTAGAGGCATCAGCCACATGGGCCACAAACTTTGCTGTTTTCCACCATGCTGAACTGGTTCCTGAATTTTCACATTTTACCCCCGTATATACAAACGGGGATACTAACAGGACAAACTCGAGCACACTCGACCATTTCTCGATCTTCTCCCGACCAGGTTTAGTTAATCAAACACAAATCGGGCTATAATCTGGCTCAATCTGACAAAGTCTGGTTGGTCAAATGAGGGTGGAGCATAAGTCGTACGTGAATCGTAAAGAGATCGAGAATGGTAGAGTGTTAGTCGTGTTAAATCAGGTAAAGGTGGAGTAGACGTCGCGAGCTAGATCGATCAATGAATTTTATGACGTTGATCGGGATAAAACAGCATGGTCGTGTTGATCGAGTTGGTCTGATCGGCGGTGTAAACCTAGCATAATGAGGATAAAATGTCGACTTGCAAAACACTGCAGCTGATTTAAAGCTGTCGCAATTGCTTTGATCAATTGACTGTAAAAATTGGGATACGAAACCAAAAACTTTTTTTGCAGGGGTTCGTGATAGCAATATATCACCCTCACTGACCGAAAAGCCTTCGTCCGTAGTTTCCTTGACCAAGCAACCATCTGCCATTGAGCAATGAAACCGGACTTCTGGACTGCATAAGTTTAATGCATTTTTAATGCAATTTGGTTTGTGTTCATGGCATCAATCCTATAGGGCATAAAAGGGCATTTTAAATAATTAAAGTTTAATTTATCATTTTCGTGTACAATTAAGAAAACGAAGAAGAATACAGTTTATCAATAATTACACAGGAATTCGCTTCCGTAATTATAGTGTCAATGTACGGTCGACTGAAAAATGATTTTCAGTCGACCGTACATAGATAGTATAATTACGGAAGCGAACCCCTGTGTAATTAGTATGAGCTTTCTCTGATCTCATGAGGCAAATATTTTCACTGCCCGAATGCGACAAAATATTTGCAAAAAGTATTTAGGCCACTCCTACTTTGTCAATTAGCGCATCGATATACATCTGCAAAAACCGTTAAGGTCGTACATTTATTTTATTGATCAATAGTCAATTTCCCGATTCTAATATTCGTTCTATCAAATGATTTAGTTAATTACCGATAAAAAGATTGATAAAAGTTTTGTTTCTGAAACTTCAAATATTGACTCCAATAATAGACTCGTCCATAAGTGGGCTCGCCAATTATTGTCGTCAACAAGTATCAGAAACAAAACTTCCATTATATACATAGCGATCACTATGTGCGCCTTTACTGAATGCCTCTCACCAAAACTTCCATTATATACATAGCGATCACTATGTACGCCTTTACTGAATGCCTCTCACCGAAACTTCCATTATATACATAGCGATCACTATGTGAGCCTTTACTGAATGCCTCTCACCAAAACTTCCATTATATTCATAGCGATCACTATGTGAGCCTTTACTGAATGCCTCTCACCAAAACTTCCATTAGATACATAGCGATCACTATGTACGCCTTTACTGAATGCCTCTCACCAAAACTTCCATTATATACATAGCGATCACTATGTGAGCCTTTACTGAATGCCTCTCACCAAAACTTCCATTATATACATAGCGATCACTGTGTGAGCCTTTACTGAATGCCTCTCACCAAAACTTCCATTTATACATAGCGATCACTATGTGAGCCTTTACTGAATGCCTCTCACCAAAACTTCCATTATATACATAGCGATCACTATGTGAGCCTTTACTGAATGCCTCTCACAAAAACTTCCATTATATACATAGCGATCACTATGTGTGCTTTTACTGTATGCCTCTCACCAAAACTTCCATTATATACATAGCGATCACTATGTGTGCCTTTACTGAATGCCTCTCACCAAAACTTCCATTATATACATAGCGATCACTATGTGTGCCTTTACTGAATGCCTCTCACCAAAACTTCCATTATATACATAGCGATCACCATGTGCGCCTTTACTGAATGCCTCTCCCCTTCCACGCCCTATCATAGGTTTTGGCGATTTGAGTTGAATGTTGTTGTGTACAATCATATATATGTATATTGCATAGTTTTTATATTAAATGCGGTCAAGATTGTGATGAAATCGTCGTAGAATCGTCGTAGAATCGTATTAAGATCTAGTAACGTCGTGATAGAATCGTGGTTTTGTCGTAGTAAAGTCAAGATGCAGTCGTGATAGTCGTGGAAAGGTCGCAGTAAGGACTTGATGGTCGTAGTGAAGTCGTCACTAAGTCGTATTGAGTTCGTAGTCGGTTCGTTGTATAATCGTAGTTTGGTCGTGGTTACATCGTAGAAATGTTAACATTTTGCCGAATGTACCACGACCTTTCCGCGACCTTAAAATCTTGCAGGTCGTAGTAAAGTCTTCGTGGTGCAGTGTGACGCAGGCATTAGACTACGTTATACGTTTATCATCATGGGTGGATCCAGCAATCGTAAAAATCGCAAACTTAAGACAAAATTTTGCCTCAAACCCTGTTTTACCCTGAAAAATTATTTTTTTNGGGGGGGGGGGGGCACGCCTCTCAACACCTTTCCCTAATCATTTCCCCTTTTCTAAGAATATATATCTGTGTCATTATGACTTGATCACGAGTTTTAGTCTTATTTATACCATGTCATACCGGATATGGAACTAATATTCCAAAGTTAAATATCTTTGAGTTTATGGCCATCCAAAAGTTTGGATTTTATCTGCACTGAAGAGGCATAAGTTGTACTTCGGTGCTGACCCGAAAGCCGATTGTATTATGAACCTTGCAATATCTAAATGTTTATAAATTTTGTAGAAAACCAAGGAGTTTCTCCCTTATGCAAAGCTCTGTCCTTAATTGATTTTTGCTTTACATTTGGATCAAAATGATTATTTGTTCTCTTTCAGTTTTTAAATTTCTTCAGTTGAGTTTTGGGTCTTCAAAACTTTAAAATTTTATCTGCACTGAAGATTAATAAGTTGTCGAAATGCTCATATGAAGAAACTAAATTTACAGTAAATTCGGTATTTAGTTATTTGTTTACTCTGGGTCGATTCCTCTGCTGGTTGAATGTTAATCCCCGAAAGTTTACCAGCCCAGTAGTCAGTACTTAGGTACTGACACGAAAGCTGATTCTATTTGGAACCTTGCAATATGTCAATTTTTGTAAATTTTTCTGAAAACTAAGGAGTATATCCCTCGTGCAAAGCTCTGTCCTTAGCTGATTTTGGCTTTACATTTGGATCATGTATATAAAAATAATGATAATTTGCATTCACGCCAGTCTTTTTAGTCTTTATAGAGGGTGTGAACAGGGGTACTCTTTTGACGGTTAACGGTAAAAATTTCAGCCATATGACGTTGACGGTAGGACATAAGCCCTTTCTCGATTCACGCTAGCACGTTTGGCGATTCACGGTAAAATTTGATCGATAAAGACGTTAACGGTAGCAGGAAAAAGGCCATGTCATGGTTAAAGGTAAGGGGATTCAAATTGTAGCAGGAGACGACGTACGCCAGTGACGACAAAATAGACAGGTAGACTGACGAACACCAAATGTGGCTTGACTAAGTCGTCTGCTACTTGATTCGGATGTAGTACTTACTAAACCATTGTTGGCTTCAAATAGATAAAATAGTAAGATACAACTTTTATTATTAATTAAATCCAAATATCCAAACATCAGAAAATATAAATAGGTAGATATGAAATACTTTTCAACGGGATAGTTTTTGGAAGTCGAGACTTCCTAATTTGGGCTATGAGATAGCTCAGAAGCAATGTATAATTGTATATACATTGACTTTATCAAAAATAAATACTTTCCTGTAAGATCTATAAATAGAAATTTAGATTAACAAAATTAGGAATTCAAAGACCATTATATTTTAAAATTATTCTATTTAATGAAAAAAGATACTTTTTAACTAGATAAAGTATGAAAATTAAAACGATGTTATCAAAATATAATAATTATTGGTCAATTTTAAAACCCAGAATTTAAAGAAAGATGACTCCATAGCCAACTACACTATCGTCTTTATTCAATTTCTAATATTTTATTGAATATAAATAAATTCAATGGTATAGCCTATATATATCCTCTTTAAAGTGTTTATTTAAATAGTTTCAGTAATTTTTCCTTGTATCTATTCTTTAGTTTCAGTCTTTTTTTCTTCACTTGAAAATTCAAATTCACTTCTTACGTAAACAAAAATATAGTCTCTAATCATAGTTTGTCATGTTGTCACAGTTTATGTACCGTGATTTTTTTCCCTCATTTTTTTCAGTAAGAATTTCACCTTTTCTCTCTTTTTGTTTCGTTATTCGTTTGTCGATGTATCTCTACGGAATTTATGCAAAAACTGGAAACCTTATTAATACATGGACAGTTTACAACTGAGAATATTGTCAGAAAGACCAGAATATGACTGAGTTCATTAGTCCCATAACGATTGTACTGAATAAAGATTTTTTTATTTTCTTTTATCTAATGGCCCAAAGGTCTACCGATTTACAAACTGATTCAGTACTATGAAAAGTCATGTTTATATTTATTCAACTTTAAAGATATCATATATATTTTATAAGATGTCTCTTCTTTTACAAGATATCTTATGAACGAAATTAGATATCTTATAAAATGAAGAGTTTATAAGATATCCCATATATATATTAAGATATCCTATAAACATTATAAGATTTCTTATAAACTTTAAGAGATAACTTAAAAAGTTTATAAGATATCTCATAAATTATATAAAACATCTTATTATCTTTTATAAGATATCTCCCAGAGTTTAAAAGATATCTTATATATTTTATGAGATATCTTAAAAAGTATATGAGATATCTTATAAAAATAGTTCATGATATCTCATAAACTTTATAATATATCTTATAAATTATATAAGATATCTACTAAAATATTTTTTAAAGATATTTCATAAAAATTTAAGATATCTTATACTGTTCAAGTATCGAAATAATGCTGTCTTACTTTTATTTTTGTTCATATCTGTTGTCGTTGTTTAAATGTATTTTTTAAATGTATTTGCTGCAACCCACATGTATTAGTTAGTTTTCAATAAAGTTTCAAAGTATTAACCAATTTTCATAAAATATCTCATAAAGTTTATAAGATATCTTATAAAATTGATAAGATATCTTATAAAGTATATAAGATATCTTATAAAGTTTATAAGACATATCTCTGTAAAGTTTATGAGATATCTTTAAATAGGAATAAATATTTATACGGCTTGCCATACAGTGATTGTTCATCAAATTGTCAGCCTCGGGTTGGAGAGTGTCGAACCCAGGGATTTTTGGCAATAAAGTTGACGAGACTGTTAAAAAATGTGATATTGTATATGTATTTATCTAGGTATACCAAATCTTCTGTAGGTAAACGTGTTTCAGAATAAAGTGAACATCAGCCTGATTCCTGACCTTAATTCTTACCTCGGATCATATTCCTGTCAAACTTGAAACATATACATGTACTAGGCTTCATATTACAGTAACCTTTAATATATTAACGCACAAAATACAACAAAATACTCTAACGAATAATAGTTGACAAAATATTTACATTGTAAATCTACATTTCACATTTAAAAAAATCATGATGACAAATCGTACAGTTTTACTTTTAATTTTCGCTTTAATTACGATTTTCGAGTCATTATTCTTTGGATTCATATTGGCAGGATGGAGCTCGTATTTATATGTAATCATTGACCTGGGATTTTATTATGATCTCTGTCTGAAAGACAATTCAACCTCTGTCACTTTGAGTAACTATTCCGAAACAAGCCCAAAATCATGTACGAAACAACAAGAACAGCTACAGCTATTATTTGCTATTGGATTTGCTATAACTGTTGGTTTGGTGTTCATGTGGGCACCATTGATGTACCGATATGGCACAGTTAAACCAAAGATGTTATCAATGTATGTATTTAAAATGATTTTCTATTTACAATATTCTGTATTCCATTAGCTAGGTTTCTATTTACGAGATAAATGTTTCTTATATATAAGTATATAAAGCAATCGCGCGACTATTTATAGTTGACGCTTTACCGGAGGTAGCAATTTTTTTTTTCTGGTTTCTTCTTCCCCTCCGCCGTGCGCGGTCCCGGCTGAAGAATAGGCCCGCAGCATCCTCTGAGCTTGGAGTATGAGCCATCCTAACAGAGGACCCCGAGGGAACCCCGGGATATAGAAATAGGACCAGTATCTCCGGCTTGCGGGGTGTGACCCCTCCTAAACGGAGGCTGACCCCGAGGGTCCCGGGATATAGAAATAGGACCCATTCCGTGGTTGTGCGGGATTAATAAATACACAACCCATCTTTCGGATGGGATGTAAACTCAGGTCCACGTGTTGGAAGAAATGCCACGCTTCCTGCACGTTAAAGAACCCTTGTAGCAAGCTCTTTTTGGGGTGGTCCGTAGGTGATCGGCTACAAGGCTAAATTCCCCGCCCTTGACGATTTCACCCAACTTTTCCAGTGGCAGTCAGAATTTCCCGTCCCATGGCCATTTCCATACCCCAAAGTGATTATTTATCAACAAACTTGTTCTCGTCTTGATATAGCTGAAATATTGCTGAGTAGACGTTAAACAATATTCAATCAATCAATCAATCTTCTTCCCCTTTCTCAATTCGATATTGGAAGGTTTAAATAGTATACAGCTAACGATTGATGTTTCACGTCAACATTGGCAAAATTGTAGTTATATTGGTCTGATAAAGATATTGAAGATTTGCAGGATAATAAAATGAATGTTGTACTAAGAGACAAGGAAATAAACTCTAGTACAAAAGCGTTTGTTATATACTCTAAAGAGAACATACGTTATTTACAGCCAATAGACTCAAATTCAGAAGAAAATGCTGCTATGACACTACTGTAGCAACGTTCTTTACTTTATGCATAAAACTCATTTTGTAGCGTAAATCTCTCGACAATTTACAGCAAGATAAAAAGGAGGGGGAGACTGGGAACAAACGGTATAAACATCAGAGTATACCTCATTCACTATCAAGCATTCTCTCCACTTCTACTTGAGAATGACGCTCTGAGTGTTCGTTTATTACGTGACCACTAAGAATAATTTTATATTAGAGCTGATTCGACTTAGCATGTTGCAAATATATTACCTATCTTGCTAGCTAAGTTTTGTTCATTGTTTGGTTTACCTATGAATGTGTATTGCTTTGAACAACATACTCAGCCGTCCAATCAGAAACCCTCTTTAAATGACTTTACTTAGGGCCTGTTCACACTACAAAAGTTAATCGTGATTAACTCAGGTAAAAACGGCTTAATCCACATTACGTTCACACTGCAAACGTTAATCCGGATTAACTTAATCCACAACTTTACGTGTATTTCAACTAAAAACTGGTCAATATGAACGTAACGTTCTTGATTAACTTGATCCGGATTAACTCCAGTGTGAACAGGCCCTTAGTCAACCATGAGAGTCACACCTTCATGTAAATTATAGGCTATTCCAGATTGTATCAGAAAGACAACCATAATTTGTAAGCATATCTTGCTTCATGGAAATATATTTTCAAATGTAAGATTTACTTTAAAATAGTCAAGATTACTTAATATTGAACCAAAAGTATTTGTAAACAATAAATAATATCACTACAGACCAGGAGAAGCATATTATATCTATTTCATCCACAGGCTTCAAGCCAATTATGAAAACTTTATTCAATATAAAAATTGCATAAAATTGTGACTGACAGACAGACAGATCGATGGACAGATACCTTTATCACTATATACAAAAAAAACCATGTATTAATAACATGCAGATATTATTTTTCACCTTTAGATAAAACTATGAAATGCAATATAATCTCTTCATCAAGGTGTGGATTTCGCCTTGGGCATTTTGGACATTTAACTACATGCAACAATACACATCCTTTGGCTTAGCTGACTTAGGTAAAAAGTTTGCAAACTTTGATGGAACGTGGATACCTGAAACGACTGTAATGTTAAATATAATTTTGGCAGTTGTACTATTTCAGGTTGGTGTTCAACAGCGGTATACTCATGCTGGGACTGGCTAAGTCAGGTAATAAAGATAGAGAGTAGTCATCCAGTGTGTGAAACACATAACACAGTACACCATCCACTTTTCAATATTATTTATAATGGTTAATTGTTGGATTATACTCTAATAAATTTCTTAAAATACTTAATTCATAGTCCCTTCCAGCCATTGAAATTAAGCCTCAGTTGTACTTTTTTTTTACATCGCGTGAATTTAATAATAGAACAAATTGTTTTCAAAATCCATACCACATTAATTTTCAATTTTGGTCCCGTATTGAAGGCTTAATTCTAGCCCGTGCCCATTTTTCACATGCGTTAATTTACCCCACTTTTGTCTTTGCTCTATACGGCAAACGTCAAATTTATTTTACCTGTATTTCATATGTGACGTAACACTTCACATCTAAGCCATATGGTCCTCTAAAGACAGCAATGTCGATGATACAGGCTAATCCCCACCCCTCTCTTTTAATTTTCAATTATAGTTTTACGTTTGACATAATATGTACATATACCTTTACCTTTTATCTTAGTTCGACAAGAATTTTAACTTGTTCGTTTATTTATGCTTACACGAACTGCTTCACAACACTCTTCTTTTTATACCACATTAAAATGTACATGTAAAAATTCTCATTTAGATTGACAATTTTTATTTTCTCCTTTTAATTCAAACTTTTATCTATTCTTTTGTCATCTGCCAAGAATATAATAATCTCAAAGTCAAAATAAAGTTATGCATCTTGTAAAATGTATTACATTTGGTCGAACGACATCAGCAAACCTAGACATTATTTTCTTGAAGACCGTCTGTGCCGTACAATGTGTACATATCCTTTATGATCACAATGCACTGAACCAACTTGTTGTCGCGACGACTTATTTCAGCGAAAATAAATTTCAGGCTATTTAGATTTTGCGACATTGAATTCATGATTGATATTTTTGTGTTCAACTTTATACTACAAGCGAATATATTTTTGTATTTCTTTAGATTCTCTTTTGCGACGTACTTGAACAATAAAACAAGCTAATTATTCCCTCTATATATATCAAAAACGCCACAAATAACTCCTTACATATTGTTATTGGTGGCAGCGCACATTCAAGCTTCCGCAGCATTCCGTTATCCTTGTAAACTCACCCAAATGGCGCGTCTCCAATTGGTAGATAGGGGAAGGCCCTGTTGTAGCCAAATTGTGTGGAGAAACGCCACGCTCCATTCAGTATAAGGACTCCTTCTATATTTCTCTAAAGAGAGCAGACGCAGTGGGTGTTTCCCACCCGCACCCTTTTAACACACACACATACACACAGAAAAACAGAATAGAAAACCATGGGCGAGATCAGATGCACCGATAAAGTAAGTATTCCTACTTCTTATAAGACACCTGCAGTGTTGAAAATGTCAACTCCCGTGTTAAAGTCAAAACAGGTAGAGGAAAAACAAACTTAAGTTGTAAAGAGAAAGATCTGTTGTCATCTGAGAAACATATATCCCATAGCGGTCCACAAGACTGTGATATCGACCGTAAAACCTCTGTAGTGATGACTTCAAGATATGGGTAACATACCATTGATCAAGTAACCTATTTGAAAGCAACCAATCAATCAATCAATCAATCAATCAATCAATCAATCAATCAATCCACCAATCAATCAATCAATTATTCATCAATTGCTCTTCAAACTATAAAAGTACCCCTTTATCATTATATTTAGATTATTTATACAAAATATAGTTATGCATGCTCTATGTGATCTTGTATTGTGAATTATATTTCAAAATGTTAATATCTTATACAGATGTCCCCTTGGTAATTGTACCAGGAATAGTTGGTGTTGGACTGGGTGGTTACGGATTTCTCATATCGAACGTCAGAGTGAGTAAGAAGAGCTTATTTACAAGATACTGAAATGTATTTTTGTCTTTTGTTAGTTTCAAACATCAACTAAAAATTTAAACATTATATTATTATAGCAAGGTGACTGGAAGATGAATTAGGATTATGTCTTATATGAACTCATTCCAAATCCGTGTACTTTCACAGTATTGCAAAAAACAGTGAATAGATTATGAGAATCCAGGATTATATTCTTACTGTAGAAACAACATAAACTTCTAAGATAAATAACCATAAACTACATTTTTATTGCCAATAGATCATTGCTTAAATAGCTTACATCAGGAAAACTCTCCACTAAGGACTAATTGAATTATAAGCATGTTAGAAAGACTATTTTGTAACAATGAAAGCACTATATTGTAACTTGCCAAAACATTTTGTTTAATCAAACCGAGAGACTCAGTAAGAACAGTTGTGCACTTCAGTTATTGTTTTACATCAAGTCAATGCAGATTAAACCTGTTACAAATAAGGGAACTATACATTAAAATATCAAAAGAATTAAATTAAAACGAATAATGTTATAATGCACTGTTGTGAACTCCATTTTTTCAGATAACTCGACATAGTTATGATTTTCTGATCCTTATTACAAAAAGTGTAATAACATCGTTTCGTTTGAGAGACCGTTACAATGTTTCTATTTCATAGATCAGAATATATATCCTTGTGTAGATCCAGAGTTAATTACTGGACTGACAAGCACCGACTGTGACAATACCGGACTTTTCACTGGCAGTGTGACGGGTTCCAGGCGTGGAGCAGATCATGCTTACCCTTTCGGAGCACCCGATTATACCCCAGTTTTTGCAGGGTTTCATACTGCTAATGCTTTAGTTTTATGGCGTTCTTGTTCATTTTTGTTTATCTGTTTTGTCTTTGTCAAGCTGTCTTAATTCGTGTTGGATATGAATTGCCGTGATTTTGGATTTTTGATTTTGGAAATTCCCCTTTCATCATTTTTGCTTCGGTATTCGTTTGGCGGTGAATGCGTACACATTTTCAATATTCTTCATGTAGGATGTTATGTCCATTTATTAAAAGTCAATTACTCTTTATATCAATAGCACTTGATACTAATGCCAATCACATTTTGGTATTTCAATGTGTTGGATGAGTTGTGTTATAATTGTCAGGGCACGACTTTCATTAAAAAGTGTAAACTATATAATATTTTATGAAAGGATATGGAGTAAATGAACATGAGACCATAACACATATGGTAACTCCAACTAGAATTATTTTAATGAGCTGTATGGCCATTTCGGAAAGTTATTCCTCATCAGCAACACTAGAACCCAAACATAGGAAATCCATTATTGCAAAAGTGTTTAAAATAGATAAATCCACACAAAATCCGAATAATCAGTTATATCAAATATAGCTAAGTATATGTTAAGTTTTGTAACATGTGCATTTCAAATATTAAAAAAGTAGTTTTCCAGAGGACAGATTATTTCATGGTGAATACAAGTTTACCAATAACAAATTCATTTCTTTATTTTCGGTTTAAGTTTATGTAGAATTTAAATAAAGCCATTCTTACCTTTTTTGCTTTTTTATCACATAACTAAATACCGAAGTTACTGTGAATTTAAATTCTGCATATGCGCATTTCGACAACTTATGTCTCTTCAGTGTAGATAAAATCTAAACGTTTGTTCCTGTACACATATTGATTTGATATTTTGTACCCCTCGAAAATGTATCAGAAATAAACTTCAACATTTTGTTCCAACATTTATTGTGAGATGTTTTGACTAAAAACTTAATATGTGCCCTTTTTGGTAGGTTATGATGAACGCAAAGTTTTTGACAAAAACATCATTGTCCTGAAATATTATAATAGTTATTTATACATGTAATATCTATAGTCATTTGAATTTGAACTTCTATGAAGATTTGAAAGCAAGTGTAACGATGTAGGAAGGTGAAACTAAGAAAATTCAAGGTTCACATTTGGTGAAAATTATTAAAAAAAAACGCGATATATTGCTGACATTGCTTTCAAGTTATTCTTGACCAGAAGATGTTTTCTTTTAAGTTTCTCACACTTTAACATGAGATTTGAAGGTTTATACATTTAGTGTACCTTCATTAGCTACTGAACTCATTCATGAAATAAATAGTTAAAAAAGTTTGTTTTGGGTCAAAACATTTTAACATTCAGTTACAGGATAAAATAAAAAGCAACCAAAAATGTTGACACACATTCATGAACCTTTGCATGTTATACACCTTTAAATTATCCTATTTGTTGATTTCCTTGGTTAATGGATCATTGACATGTATTTGATGTAACTGGATTTTGTCACGTTGAAGTCACAAAAAGTAAAGTGAAGTCGTAGCGTGGCCGTAACATACAAGACAAACATGTTATCTGTTCCACTCGTGACATTGTGAGGTATTATATCTTTTATAGACTACTATATATGAAGTTACAGACATCGCCAAAGACACAAAAGGGAACATACAAAATATAATGTACAACCATAGACAATATAGTACTTTGTCATTGTTTTTGTTATAGAAATTAACATTAATTGCGTTACAACGGCTCACTGTTTTAGCTTGTCTATTTGGTCAGAGTTGGACACAAATTATTGCTGAGTAACTAGGTATATTTCATGCAAAGTGTCATTTTTTACTTTGTTAATCATGTTAGGTACGTTTGAACCCAAAAATACATGGTTAAATTTGATATTTCATGACTGAATTATATTTGTTTCGTTTTTATTCGGCCAACTGAACCAAATAAAAATGTTATATCAATGTCGACAGCTTCATTTGTACATAGTCAATTTGTAATGATATGTATACAGAAAATGAACATATGTATGCCAGTTTGTAAAAAATATGACTTACATGCAATACAAAAGTCTTTTCGTTTTGTGTTACACAGTATAAAACAGCTGAGTAACGATTACTAGGTCAAAATATGTAATTTCGTTTTGGAATAAAAGATGTCGTTTTGCTTTGTTTGTTGGTCGATGTATATGTATACAGTAGAACTTCGATGGCTCGAACTGCAATAGCTCAATCACCATTGATGTCTCGAACCAATTTTCTGGTCCCTTTGATCACGTTTAAACATGGTTCGACCTCGATAGCTCGAACACCCCTATAGCTCGAGCTGTTTTCATCGGTCCCATGGGTGTTCGAGCAATCGAAGTTCGACTATATATATCTGGAGCCTGAAATATGAATGTATTAAACATTTAGCCCGGTAGTCCCCTAGTCGAAGGCCATATAGGCCGAAACGTTGGGCAGTCTTCCCTCCCTCTTTTTCCATTTTTGTCATTTTTATGTGTTTTTTGATTTGTACATTTTGTGTTTTTTATCTTTTAATCGTGGCCAACTATACCATTTTTATTTTGTATCATATTTATGTGCAATTGTCTAAACAATAAAGGGGAGCGGTGGCTTCGCTCGTGAGAGGACTTGTCATTTCACATCTTAAACCTATTGTCCAGTGAACATAAAGATGCTTTATAAGTTTCCATTCCTCTTTAATGCAAAAATACCGAAGTCACTGCAAGTTCAGGTTCTGCTTATGGTTATTTCGACAACTTAGGGACCGACCATTTAACCTGAAGCTGATTTTATGTGAACAAAATATTTTGGCTGCAAAAAATATTCTAAAGGGGGATTTTTGCCCCCAAAAATAATGCTTATTTTCAAAAAAAAAAAGATTTTGTTTATTCTAGTTAAAAAAATTTTCAGTCCAGAAAAAAACCATAACCCCCCTTCAAGTTAAATGGTCGGTCCCTTATGACTCTTCAGATTTGATTAAATGAAAAAAATTTGGAAGTCCATAAACCAAGCATTTGTAAAAATTTGATAGAGCACAAGAAAAGCTTAGGACATAGTTGCAAGAGGGAGAAACTCCTTCCTAAAATTTAGATATTGCAAGTTTCCAAATGAAATCGGTTTTCGGGTCAGCACCGAAGTATTGATTACTGGTTGGTGAATACCTCGGGGACTAAATGCTCACAAGCAGAGGTATCGGCCGAGTGATAATAATAGACAAAATGACGAAGTCACTGCAAATTAATTTTATGCAAATGGAGGCATAAAATACGGAAAATAATTATTACGCCAAGAAGATCATAGAGCAGAAATCAGTATGAACAGGAACAAAACGTTTATGCCAATACAATTAACAATGAATGGATATGGAGTAAATGCAAATGAGACAAGGTCTCTACAAATACATGGCAAAACAGCAATGAAACAATGCTTTTATTATTATTCGTCATCTTGAAGTCACCATGAGGCCTTCAACAATGAGCTTTACTCCTACCTCATAGTTAGTTCAAAACGGTCCCTAGCAAAGGTTTGAGCGGAGTTCATTGCTAGATGTTGAGCAACGCTACATCCATGTGACTTTACCCATGGATGCCTTGAAAAGCTTAATACAGATTTGTAAATCACCCTAATTAAACGATTGATTACTTATTACGTTTGTATTGAATAACTTTCCGATTTAAATTTCCCAAGATCGAAATATAAGCCAATTACCTTTAGCCAACTTAATTTTTGGTACCGCTATCGGGACATTCGCAGTCGACTTCCTGGTTATGCTTGAAAACAAGAAAATGAATAATAGTTAATACTCATTCACCAATTAAATGCTGACACCGTAGTAAAAGTGTCAACTTTTCAGTTTTCAGCATTTAATTGAAAAGACATTCATGGTACTACATAAATTCGATGAAGATTTTGTAGTGATCGTTGGTCATTGTATTATTGTATGTTTGGACAATATGACAGTTATCATGTTAGTTGGTTTACAGTTGTAATAAATCCTAATTAAACCAAAGCTAAAAGGCCGTCGTCGTAAAATTATGGGATATGCAGTACAGCTTTTTGGTTCATTAAAGGATACCAACAACAGCAAAAATAGTTTCGCTGTTTTAGATTCATTTATCACATCATATGAAAAGGTTAAACGAGGGACCTACACCTTTATGGAAACACAAGGACCGTCGTAATTTTCACGTCAATGACTTTCTTTAATACATACAATAAATATACCCTTTGTATTAGGTGCATAGCCTGTTAAACTGGGCCTCTTGGAAAGATACAAGGTATTTTGGTAGTTGAACAAAATTTTATGTGGAAAAAAGTTATTTTTTAAAAAATTTTCCTTCTATTGTCTCCTTCGTGCATAGTAAAGTAAGTGAGTACCCAACCGTCAATCTAAAACGAATAATCCCAGGACAACTGCAATATCGAAAAAAAAAAATCAAAGAAACAAAGACATAACATGAGAACGGCACAGAAAAGAAAAATGAGGACACACACATACAAAGATGAACAACACGGACCCAATAACAAAACATGGATGATATCAGGTGCACCAGTAGAGAAAACATCTCCTGCTTCTTATAAAGCACCCGCCGTGTTGAACATGGCAAATCCAGTGGAGGAAATAACAATTAAACTTTTAAAGGGAAAGATATGTTGTGATCTGGGAAACATATATCAAATGCCGGTCAACAAGATGGTTATGTCGACCATAGAACTTCTAAAGTGAGGGCTTTCAGCTAAGACTATCACATCCTTTCGTAGGTAGCCTATCAAGAAAGTTAGAGGCTCTGTCCTAAGCTGAGTTTGGCGTTTATACTCAGATCATATTGGAAATTAACAAATTTTGGTTTATGGTCTTTCAAAGTTTTGATGTGATTTGCACTGAAGAGACTAAAGTTGTCGAAATGGCAATGTGCTGAAACTTATTTCGCAATCGGGGCAGGACATACTAATCCTTCCAGAACACCTGAAGTCACTTCCGGTTTTCTTTGGAGTTCACACTATAAGTGCTTTAGTACTTAATGGTGTCTTTTTATTTCCGCGATGTGTGGCTGTATCACGTCCTTGTTTTGTTTTTGTGTTTCTCTGTTGTCGTTTTCGCCATATGTTTGAACTTTGATTTTTGTGATGATCACTTCCTTTGATCCTTCGGTATTCTGCTACCACTGTTTCAACTAAACTTTAATATTTTGTTATGTTTTTCAGGTGAGCACATTCATTTCTACAGGGTCAGCAATTTATGTTGCTTTAATCAACGGAGCAGCAGATTCATCAGGAATAACTTTCCGGTTTTTCAAGGTAACTTTGTGTACTTCATCTTTCCATCAACATTTGGTTTCAATGATTTGTTTCTACAAACCAGAACCGTGAAAGACGTCATTAATCTTTGAATAAAATTAATCAGAATTTTAACTATGAGTATCCCCAATCTCCCACCACGAAAGAAAGAGAATGTTGCTTTTTATGCCATAAGATCGAGGATCGGGTGCATATTGTTTTGTCCTGTCTGTGTGTCTGTCTGTGCGTCAAAAACTTTAACCTTGGACATAACTTTTGCCTTATTAAAGATAGACTAATCATACTTGGCAAGTTTATAGATCTAGTCAAGAGGAAAATAAATATGACTAAAACATTAAGTCGGATCAAAGGTCAAGGTCAGAGAAGTCAAAGTTTAAGATTCTATTCTACATATGTTTTGTATGTAAAGAAAGATAACTCTAACTGAAACATGAAGATTCTAATTTATGTTTGTTGACAACCCTGCATTCATGATTGAAATGGAGCATGGATGTACCTTTGCTCGATAAATAGCAATGAATTCTGCTAAAGACGGTACTTGGAGCCGTCTTGAATTTACTATGAGGTATGAGCAAAGCTCATTGTTGCGGGCCTCATGTTGACTTCCTGATGAAGAAAAACAATAAAAGCGTTGTTCCATTGCTTTGTATTTATAGAGAGTATGTCTCATGTGCATTTACTCCATTTACTAGTCAATAGGAAAATAAATATGACTAAAAACATTCAGTCAGATCAAAGGTCAAGGTCACAGAAGTCAAAGTATAAGATTCTATTATACTTGTGTTTTGTATGTAAAGAAAGATAACTCTAACTGAAACATGGAGATTCTAACTTATGAAATTGGTACTGGGGGCATATGTAGTGTTTCACAAACAAATCTTGTTTGTATATTGTCAATCTAAACTGTAAGATATGTTATAAAGCCAATACTGACGATTCCAAACACGTCGAAAAATATTGAGATAACGAACATTGATCATATTTTCCATTATAGTTTAAAAGATAATGAAGAAAGTATTTTCAAAGCATTTAATATTGCATACTTCTGAACTTCAAAAAACTTGTTTCTAAAAAATTGTAAACAATATAGATCACCAAATTCGTTTATGGTTATACATTACGGTTCAAATGTTACTCTTACCGCCTGTATATTGTGCCTATATCTCATGATTTTATTATGCCAAGTTTTCTTACATTTGATTCGATAGGTGCCCTGGAGATTGTCTTTCGTGAGTCTTTTTGTCGGGCAACGTACGACAGCGATTTCAAGAACACTTTGCCAATTAATTTATGTTTGTTGAAACCCTGCATTCATGATTAATATGTAGCATGGATGTAGCTTTGCTCGATGATTTCTGCTAAAGACGGTACTTGGAGCCGTCTTGAGTTTACTATGAGGTATGAGCAAGGCTCATTGTTGAGGGCCTCATGACTTCCAGAACAACAATAAAAGAACAACAATAAAAGCTTTGTTCCATTGCTTTGTATTTATAGAGAGTATGTCTCATGTGCATTTACTCCATATACCTTCATTGGTTATTTATATACTGAACAGAGGGAAACGCATATGAAATAGTCATATTTATATGTAAATTTTGTGCAATCGTTTACTACTTAAGAGCTAACATACAGGGTACTAAGAAGACTGAATTACAAGGCATTTGAAAAATTTTCGCTAACATGATATTTGTTTGTGCATATTCTCACCTAAACCACGTGACAAAAAAAAGAAAAAAGAAAAGATGGATATATACATGTTGTCTACTAACACGGGGTATAAAGTCTAGGTTAAGTTTTGGTTGGATGTGAAAAATTAAGTCGAAAGTGGTTGACGTTGAGATAGCTTGACTTCCAAAAGTTGACTTACTTTTATTTTTTAAAGCTTTACGGTTCTTATATACATATCCATTCTTCGGTTATGTGTTATATGAAAACGATAGAGTAAACATTTAATTCAAATCGTTGACGAATTCGTCCACAAATCGGGTCAAACAGCGTCCGTGCAGGAAAATTAAAACCACACATACTGAGAAGAAGGCTGTAGACGCTAATTAACAAGTACCTATGATTTCTTCTATGTGTGTTTGAAAAATGTGACTTATATTTCATGAATTATGAAGTAAATATGGTCTAATATAGCAAAATATTAAGACTAAAACAATACTGGTTGGATGACAGTATTATAGGTAAAAATGGTTCGATGCAAGTCGATGCAACAACACATTTCCGTTTAAGACCATAATTATAAAAATATATACTTAATTCTTATTTCTTCAGACTCTTTTTAGTACATAAGATAGATAGACCATTAGGTTTCTATTAAAATGACAGCATGTATCACTAATAAATATATAAAAATATATAATTCGAAAATTTATCTTAAGTTGGAAGAACGTTGAGTGAGAACCTTAGATATTCTGAGTGCTTAGTATTTTCAGAAAAATATAGATACTCGATCTCTCGTATTTTGAATCACAAGTCTATTGATAAAAATGCGTATTTATCATTCTAGAATAGAATGTACTATTTTTTTTAGTTTTATTAAGGAAATGAATCCATCACTTGGCTAATGCCAGCCTCAGCTTTTGCCATCACTTTGAGTCCATCTTCTCCTCTGAAACCTCTGGGCCAATTGAAACCAACCTTGGCCACAACAGTCCTTGGGTGGTCCCTTGCAGAAAGATGTTCTTCAAGTCCGCGCTATATCCAAGATGGCCACCAGCGGGAAAAATAGTTTTACATTGGACCCTATGGGAAAACACGTTCAAAGATCTTCTTATCTGAAACTACTGAGCCAATTGGAACCAAATTTGGCCACTATAGTCATTGAGTTGTCCCTTAAACAAAAAGGTGTTTTCAGGTCCGCGCTTTATCCAGGGAGGCTGCAAGCAGGGGACATAGTTTTAACATTGGACCCTATGGGATAACATGTTCAAAGATCTTCTTCTCTGAAACTACTCAGCCAATTGGGATCAAACGTGTCTACAATAGTCCTTGGGTGGTCCCTTGCAAAAAGGAGTTCTTCAAGTCCGCGCTATATCCGAGATGGCCACCAGCGGGAAACATAGTTTTACATTGGACCCTATGGGAAAACACGTTCAAAGATCTTCTTCTCTGAAACTATGGTACCAATTGGAACCAAATCTTGCCACAATAGTCCTTTGATGGTCCCCTTGAAAAAAGTGTTTTACAGGTCCGTGCTATATCCAAAATGGCCGACAGAGGGAAACATAGTTCTAACATTGAACCCTACGGGAGACACATTCAGAGATCTTCTTCTCTGAAACTACTTGGCCAATTGAAACCAAACTTTGCCAAGATCACTCTTGAGTGGTCCCTGGCAAAGTGGTGTTTTTCAGGTCATCTCTTTATCTAAGATGGTCGTAAGCGGGAGACATAGTTTAAACATTGAACCAACGGGAAAACTAGCTCATTCAAAAATCTTCTTCTCTGAAACTTCTGAGTCAAACTTTACCACAACAGTTCTTGATTGATCCCCTGCAAAAAAGGTTTTTTTCATGTTCCAGCTTTTTCAACATGGCCGCCAGCGGGAAACTTAGTTTTAATATTGGACCCTATTGGAAAACACATTAAAAGATCTTTCCTCTGATGAGCCAATTGGATCCAAAATTTGCCACAATAATCCTTGGATGGTTCCCTACAAAATAGGAGTTTTCCAGGTCTGTATTATATCCAACATGGCTTCCAGCGGGGAACTTAGCTTTAATATTGGACCCTATAGGAAAACACATTCCTCTGTACCTGCTGTGCATATGGAACCAAACTTGGTCACAATAGTATTCATGTGGCCCCCTGAAAAGGAAAATGTTTTTTTTTGCAGGTTCACTCTTTGCTGCCAGCAGGGACCATAGTGTACGATTGGAAACACTAACAGAGGTCTTTTTCCCCTTAAACCAAATGTCGTGTTTAGTGTAGGCTATACTCATGGCACTTACATTGTTAACAGTAATGAACTGTTATGGCTTCAGCACTTCAAGTCCACAGGCTGGCTTTTTCACTGGATACAAGTACTAGTGGAGAACATATTAGAACTTCGTTTAACTGTGGGGTCTTTAACATGAAATATCTATGTTAAACAAGGGCCAGGTGAGCGATACAGGCTCCTTGGATCCTCTTGTTTTATACTTGTATTGGTATGTTACCATTGGAAAACTGGACGAGAACACATGCGCTAGTTTGAATTGCTCCACATGCGTTCTGAGAAAGACTGGCCATTAAAAATCACAACCGGTAACGTAATGAAACTAGACTTTATCGTTTATTCCCCGTGACTAAAACAATTCACAAACCTGTTTTATAATTTCTTAAAATCAATTTTCTGGAAAATGTCATAACTCAATATAAATTGGCTGTCATAGCACCCAGTTGCAAGCCTACAAAAGATTGGAAGGTTCGGAATTTTTTATAGCGATGGAAATGCATTTTAAACGTTATATTTTGATAATATTTTTCTAGTTTTTATCTTCTCTGAATATGGTTTATAGGCGATTAAGGTTTTAGAAGCATAGAGAACTGCAAGCAGCCCTCATTATTCTGTTTTTTTACAGCTATTCCATGACAACGGATTATCCTCAGTTTATTCAACAGTAACTATTATTGTATTTAACATTATTGTGTCTGGAACTAGTGTGCTATTTCATAAGTATTGGCCACACTCTGATGATAACAAAGATTTATCAGTGAACGAAAAGGAAATTGGATTGAAGGAAAAACAAGGTGAGAATGCCTAAGTAAAATTCAATAATTTACAGTATTGAATTGTTAAGCTAATTGCATTCCAGAGTTGATGCGATAACAAACTAGTTTCCAATATTTTTCGTCTGTCATTTGCATATTTTATAGGAAGAAAAATGGTTAAAAAAGTATCCATTACACAGTTACAGATTATCATTTCTATGGTGTATTTGTTGTATTTTTCACCGGCTAATATAAATGTTTTTAAGGTTTTCTTAGAAACATACTTTGTTTGAGTTTGAAATGATAATTAAGGTAGTGACAACGAAATCTGCTGCGTCTTCTCGTCAAATACCCTTTTATTAAATGTTAAAGGATGGCATGGCATACACCAATAGAAACCTAATTTTTGTTTGGGGGACTTGTTTTTCAACAGACCATCGGAATTCCAATACGCAGAAACTGTGCACCTCTTTAAGTCGATCTGTTTCTCCACTCTTATGAGGCAGAATTCATTGAAGGGCTTCTTCAAAATAAAGACAAAAAACTGGTCCAGTCCTTTAATTTCAGCTTCTGTTATATAGATGATATTTTATCACGAAACAACCCTCGCTTTGGTGATTTTCTTCATCTTATTTTTCCAAAAGAGCTTCTAATTAAGGATACTACAGATACTCCACATCGGCCTCGTTCCTTGACCTTCATCTTGAAATTGACAACACAGGTACATTACAAACTAGGTTGTATGAAAAACGCGATGACTTCACTTTTCCAATAGTCAGCTTGTATTTTCTTTGTAGCAACATTCCAAAAGTACCAGCATATGGAGTTTATATCTCGCAACTCATTCGCTACTCAAGGGCTTGTGGTCGTTACAGTGACTTCCTTGATAGAGCCCAGTTGCTTACAAATAGACTACTTAAGCAAGGGTTCGTTACCAAAAAGTCATCACTACCGAAGTTTAACGACCGACGTCATGATCTTGTGGATCGCTATGGGATATATGTGTCCCATATGACAACAGCTATCCCATAAACAACTAAAGTTTGTTTTTCCTCTATCGGATTGGACTTTACTACTGGATTTGACATGTTCAACACGGCGGGTGTCTTATAAGAAGCAGGAGGTGCTTACTCTACCGGTACACCTTATCTCATCTATTGTTTTTATTTTGTCCGTGTTGTTCATCTGTATGTGTGTCTTCATTTTTCTTTTTTGTCCCGTACTCAAGTGGTGTCCTTGTTTCTTACTGTTTCCGATGTTGCCTCTGTCCATGGATTGTTCGTTCTTTTGACTGACGGTTCGGTTCTCACTTACTTTTGCCGCTCCAGTCCATGCAATACCAAAATTTACAACAAATGAAGAAAAGTTTTCCATTTCCCTTGTATGTTATTTCAACAGAAAATTAACCAGATGGAGTTGACATAGTTTACTGTATTTATTGTTGTAATGCCTTGGGATGTGTTGATTAACCAAAACAAGTGGGACGGGAGTTAGTCTAGATTTCGTAGAATAAAGTTATTATGTTATTACTTGATTAAGTATCAACATAAACTTTTTACCTATATACAAATTCATTTTAAATGAATAATGATTCTGCAAATTTACCTAAACATTTTGAAGTTAGTTAGTAAACAAATAAAAATTTAGTTTGCTCATTGGCTATCCAAATAAATAACAAACAAGCACCCTTTATAAGTAATTCATCAGCAATGCATTTGATGTCTTTTATTGGTTTGTTGGTTTGCGTAAATCATTCATCCATCATTCCCACATCGCATTTGTTCAAATTTTGAGTAAAATTAACATTAGGGTCTATAGAATACCCCATTTCCTTTCTTTTTCATTTTTATTTGAACTTTGAATATTTTTGTAAATATACCTAGAGCAGCGGCAAAAATTTAGAAAATGATACATTATATGTTTGACCATAGTCTTATTTAAAACAAAATGGCTAAAGCGATTTAAGCTGTGGTAAGTTTCGTTGTATGTGCTTTATATTGCAGTTTTCAGCACTATATAATGGATATTGCAAACAGTGCAGCCATTATCACAGTAAATTTTGCAGAATGTAGAATTTCCGCTTTGGTCTGAGTTTGTTTGGATCGGTAATGGCCAACTGAATGACTTAGACTGCAATATAAGCTTTGAAATTGAGCACGAATTCCATCTTTGGAAAAAATACCATTCCAACAAACCGTTAATATACATCAGCAAACGAATACCAAAGCAAGAATGAGGAAAGGGGGAATTCTAAAATCATAAATCTAAAATCACGGCATTTCATATCCAACACGAATTGAGACAGTATGACAAAGACGAAACAAATAAAACAAAAAAGAACAGGAACGACACAGAACTTAAGCACTTGTAGTGTCAACCCCTGCAAAACCTGAGGAATCACCAGGTGCTCCGGAAAGGTAAGCATGATCTGTTCCACAGGTGGCATCCGTCACACTGCCAATGTGAAAAGTCCGGTTTTGTCACAGTCGGTGTTAGTCAGTCCGGTAATAAAGTCAAGATCTACAAAAGATATTTATTCTCATTTGTGAAATAGAAACATTGTAACGGTCTGTCAAATCGTGGTTACGACCGTAAAACTCCTGTAGTGACAATTGCAACAGTGACTTAATATATCCTTGATGTATAAATTTTTGAGACAGTAATTTCGCTCTGTTGACAATATCGCTGGACAAACTACAGTCACGGCAATAGCGAATGGTTTGTGAAATGTACACGCAATATGCAAGAGATGTGGGAATATTACTGCTCAAAAACAGGAAGTTCACTATAAGAAAGTCCAAATCATCACGCTTGTCGTAAAGTTTTGCTTTCAGACGTCAAGGGTTGTCAATGTAGAGGTATAAGTCCATGTATGATGCTGATAATGGTGTATCAGAGGTCTCTTTAAATGAAGGTTGTCCTTAAATTGATAATTGTTTAAAGAAAGAACATCACCTATATAACGCAAGCTGAAATTAAAGGACTTGCCTAGCTAATTGTCAATTTTCTGAACTAGCTCTCGTATGAACCTGGCTTTATACGAATAAAGAAACAAATCTGTTAAAGGTTTCAGTAATTATAATAACAATTTTAACATCTGTCAAAATTGACATTTTTGGACCGATTTACTCTACTGATTGACATGAAATCTACCATTCCTCACATATGTGTCCGGCCTCTAGATAGTTCAAGGGACCTCGTCTTCACAGGTACCCGAAGCCTCTAAAGGCAATGGCTACGCAGGATGGTCAGGTGGTAATACGGTAAGCCTGTTGCAACTCATTGACTCATTGTAAAAAAAATGGAAACACGACACGCTCCGTGCAGTATTATGACCCCTTGTATATTTATCTATAAGCACTCATTACAAATATTTGATTTGAAGTAATCCATCGCGTAAATTCTTTCATTTGTTTAAAGTTGTTATAAGTTAAAAAACATTCTTTCAGGCGTTATGAAACATATGTTAGATACGCAAAACAGGAATTTGAATATGCAAAACAGGAAGTTGAATCCTGAAGGTAGGAGTAAAGGTATGGGACCTCTTTTATAACTCCCGATTCAAACCAGAAGTTATATGTTCGATATAAAATTTGACTTCCTGAATAAAAAATTGGAACACCATTCTAGTCCAACGTAAGGTTTAGGCAAGAACCGTCTGTGAATTACAATTTTATCTCTGAAATTTCTGTGTTACATCATTAAGATGACAAAAATTAAGATAATGGAAATTTAAACGCTACAACTAACATTTCAAAAAGTAGGAAAAGTATTTGCTTCCTTTCAGAAAGTGCTAAAGATACAGATGAGAACAGACCAGACATATCGTTACGTGATAGTGTGTGTTGCCATCTATTTTTTACTTTAACTTTCTGGTTTTGTGTTCCATATCTGGTATATATAATGTACATAGGCATAATAAATAAGAGATTGGAGGATAGCTTCCCTGAAGATGGTAAATTTACTTTTAATATAAGTGTGTAGATCAAACAAGTATCATTAGTTCACATGTTTTTTTTGGAAGAAATGATATTCTGAATTATCTAAGAAAAACCCTCAGATCAGATACGAAAGTTTTCTATTTCAACATCAGATAGAAAAAAATGTCTTATAGAAAAGGAAAGGAAATGGGGTAAATGTCAAGGAGACAACATCCCATCTCCAGGTTAAAACGACCTATAACAAAGCATCTAGGGGTCAACACAGTGAGGAACCTCACACCATATAGCAAGCCCTAAATGGCCCCCAAAAAAGTAAAAAAGGATAATAAATCAATGGAAACAAACAACATCGAATAACTCTAATATTAAGAAACAAACATTTTATAAGAAGACAAGGACAAGCCAATGACCAACATATTCCTGACTTGGGACAGGCGCAAAAATTGCGGTGGGGTTTAACTCGTTTTTTTGGATCCAATCCCTCCTCTATGTGTGGTAAATGTCTAAAAATAAATACGCAAAAAGACTCACAGTAAAAATCAAACTAGAAAAAAGTCCAACTTATCAAGACGAGTACCCTTACAATGAAGTACAAAAAACATGAAGACACTACACACGGGTACACACTACACCTGACAAATGCTGGCAGTTACTGACAGCTAGCTAAGGACATAATTTCCGTTGACTATGATATCAAGCCTTCTTACATATGAAACTTCAATTGAAATACTTCTAAATAGATTTCTTATAACAACATCATCAATTATGAAAGAAGAACATGAAATTGTACAATGCCAAATACTGCCAATATGAAATATTGTTTTAATTTAGTTATGGTGTAAAGCAATTAGAAGCTGAATAATATTTTTGCCAACAAAAACCAGAAGTAAAGATTTAACAACAATGCTGTATTTATATAGAATATATTAAAATGTCGATTTGAATTTCTAAGTTACTTTGAAGACACTTAAAAATAAAAAGATAATTTGGTGACCAAAAATGTTTAATTTTTTACTAAGCAAGATATTTCTGAAATATCAATATATTTCCACAATGCTGTAGAATTCGCCGGTCCAGAATCTGAGGAATTATGGGTACAGAGATTGTCTTTGAAATTTTGGTGTACGGACAATCGATTTTCAACCAATGACGTTATGTTATTTACGTTCTTGACCAATCAAAATCTTTTGGTGTACGCTCTACCCACAATCCTTTAGTTTCTGAAACGGCGAATTATATTAGATTCTCACTAGATGTACTTGATAAACAGATGAATATAACTGATTCTTTAAATGCACAACCACGTTAAGAAATACATGCGTCGTTAAAGGATAAAGATTGAACAAAATTTCAAAATAAAAGCAACAACTAGATTTAAGTCAAACTTCCAGTCGAAATAAGGCGTTGAAAGATCGGGTGAGTGGATGATTTGTATATGTCATTTTCTAGCCCTTAGATAAAACAAAATGTGTTCGGAACAACGGCAGTAGAACACCAAAGGAACAAGGGAATCGATGACCACAAAAATCGAAATCCAAAGACACGGCAAAAACTGTAACAGATAAAAACAAACACAACACAAGGACGTGAGACAGCCACAATGCACGGAAATAAAAAGACAACTTTAAGAATCAAGGCACTCACAGTGTGAACTCCCATGAAAACCGGGAGTGACATCAGGTGCTCCGGAAGGGTAAGCATGTGGATTGTAAGTAGCGAGATGTGGGCACTATAAACAGATGGTCAGACTAACATTTGTTAAAATGTAAAAGCATGATAGTATATCTATATGAGAAATTTCCTCAAGAACAAGTACACCATAACTGAAATATATAGAGAGCATACATCTCTCGATGGGGAATCCTTTTACGGGCTCCACACTGCACTAGAGACAAACTCTATTCTTAAATAAAAACAATGAAAGAATATTTAGTAAATGCAACATGCTCTAATACACAATGAAAGGATATGGAGTAAATGCACTGTAGACAAAATTTCTAAAATACGTGGCAGAAATAAGCAATAAACAACATTTAATCTGTTTTGCCAATCCACAGGGTGATGTAAATACAAATTGTATCATCAGGTGTATTTATTGTCATCCATAGTTTGTGAAAATACACAATAGAACAAATGTTTTTTAATGTACATTGGCATACAGAACAGGTTAGCACAAATCTCAAAACAATAACAAACATTTTTTTACAGTAACACTTAAAACCTGACGTGACGGGTGCTGTATACAGAGCAGGACAAACCTACCCTTCCGGAGTACCTGTTATGACTTTTTTTTTTAGTTCATGTTGTTATTGCTTTAGTGTTGAGTGTTCGTGTGGTTTTAGATGTGTTCTCGTTATTGCCTTGCCTCTCGACTCTTATTTATGCAATCTTGCGCTCTGTTCATTCGGTATTCTACTGCATTTATTTTAAATATGTATCTTCAAGTCCTTGCTAATTACCAAAGTTGCTTTTTTATGGACGAGGCTCGAGAATTTGAACTTTATTAGGAAAAGTCTCATATCTTTTTATCTATTTTTGCAGTCATCATATAATGTAATTAGTTTAAAGGATATTCATATTGCAATATTATCAAAATTTTAATTGAGTGTATGCACATTGTCATTTCGATAAGTTCAGATAAATGAAAATAATTGTTACACCAAAATTTAAAAATGCCAAAAATGTATAAATGCTGAAAAAATAGGATCCTAGCGAAAATCCACAATATCTAAGAACAGATCTTGACATTAGTGAGATACTCATTATTTTTATACATTGCAAAAGTATTCTGCTGGATTTTATTGCCATAAAAAGACACGTTTTCAATCATTAGAATAATTTGTTTTCGCACACATTGATTCCTGTAAATTGTTTGTACGAATAACAGAAAATTGAATTTAGCTTCTGCATATCTCAACAATTGATGCGCATCAATTAAAAGCATTTGGAAAAACCATAAACCGGAATATGCGTACAAGCTGGTAGAGAACAAATTACCAAAAGTATCTTAATAAAAAGCCCAAATCAGCTAAGGACAGAACTATACAAGAGATACTCCATCGGCCAAACAAGACATGCATGTGGAAGAATTAGCGATGAATGCACTCAAAACTGATGCTCTGGCCGTCTTGAACTTTCTAAAAAGTATGCTCACAGCTAAATATTGAAAGCCTCTAGGTGACATTAAGATGAAGAACAACAATGAAAGCGATGTCACATTGCTTGGTTCGTGTACGGTACTCGGTGGTTGTCTGCGGTACTGGATTTGGCCTCCTATGTCGATAATTTTGGCAATGAGTACTTCTTTTTTCATTACTTTTTATACCCCGCCACACGAAGTGGCGAGGTATTATGTGATACCCTCAGTCATGTGTCCGTCCGTCCGTCTGTCCGTCCGTCCGTCCCCTGAAGGTTTCCGACTGATAACTTGTGAAATAAATAACATCTTCAAACTTGGTATGTGACTTGTTTACCACAAAACTCAGGCCAAGTTCGATTTGGGGGTCAGAGGTCTAAGGGTATCTGGAGTTTTGCCCCTTTTTACTTTGAAATTTTTCAAATTTAAGGGTTTCCGACTGATAACTTGTGAATGAAATAACACAGGCCAAGTTCGAATTCGGGTTCTGAGGTCCAAAGGGTTCTGGAGTTATGCTCCTTTAAACTTCGAAAATTTGCGAATTGTAGGGTTTCCGACTGATAACTTGTGAATGAAATAATATATTGTCTTCAAACTTGGTATGTAACTTGTTAACCACAAAACACAGGCCAAGTTCGAATTTTGGCTCAGAGATCCAAGGGGTCCTGGAGTTATGTCCCTTGAAACTTTGAAATTTTTCGAATTTTTGGGTTTCCGACTCATAACTTGTGAATGAAATAATATATTGCCTTCAAACTTGGTATGTAACTTGTTAACCACAAAACACAGGCCAAGTTTGAATTCGGGTTCTGAGGTCCAAGGGGTTCTGGAGTTATGCTCTTTTAACTTTGAAATTTTTCAAGTTTTAGGGTTTCCGACTGATAACTTGTGCATGAAATAAAATTTTGTCTTCAAACTTGGTATGTAACTTGTTAACCACAAAACACAGGCCAAGTTTGATTATTTTGGTTCAGAGGTCTAAGGGGTTCTGGAGTTATACCCCTTGAAACTTTGAAATTTTGCAAATTATAGGGTTTCCGACTGATAACTTGTGAATGAAATGACATACTGTCCTCTAATTTAGTATGTAAGTTGTTTGCCATAAAACACAGGCCAAGTATAATTTTGGGTTCAGAAGTACACAGGGATCTAGAGTTATGCCTCTTTCAACTGAAATTTTGTGAAACTTGGCGGGGTATCATGTAATGCACCATTACTATTTTTGATTATGGCTTTCCATAATGCTGCTGATGAGAGGTTACTCCTTGAAACACGTGTACAGCATAACGAAATTTACTGTTTATTTTGCAACTTTGGTATTTATGTATTTTGATGATGTATTTGTAGAGACCTTGTCTCATTTTTAGTTAGTCCATATCCTTTCATTGTTTATTTACGAAGAATATATTAATATATCATCAAGTTTTTTGGTACACATGTCAAATTGAAGAAAGCTGATACTTAAAATAAGTAAATATCGAAGTTACTGTGAATTTATTTTCTGCATATGCGCATTTCGACAACTTATGTCTCTTCAGTGCAGATAAAATCTGAACGTTTGGAAGACTATAAAGTCAAAGATGTTCAAAAACTGATAGAGAACAAATAACCAATATTCTAAATGTAAAGCCGAAATCAGCGAAGGACAGAGCTTTGCATGAGGGAGATACTCCTTAGTTTTCAACAAAATTTACTAAAAATTAGATATTAAAAGGTTCCAAATAGAATCGGCTTTTGGGTGAGCACTGGCGTACTGACTACTGGACTGGTGAATACCCTCGGGGACTAACAGTACACCAACAGAGGCATCGACCCAGTGGTAACAAATAAGTAAATATCGAAGTTACTGTGAATTTATTTTCTGCATATACGAATTTCGACAACTTATGTCTCTTCAGTGCAGATAAAATCTAAACGTTTGGAAGACAATAAACTCAAAGATGTTCAAAAACTGATACAGAACAAATAACCAATAAATGTCTAACGAAATATATATTTTATTTCTGCAGTGAGCTTCTATACGAACATGTTGGTATACATTAACCTTGGTGGTTTGATAACAGCATTCTTACCAGGATTTACAAATGAGTGGCAGATATACATATTTAAAGGTATTTAAAAGAAGAATATTTCCTAATTTCTAAATAAAACGACAACACTAAAACAAGAAGAAGACATGCCCTCATGCAAGGTTAAATCATAATGTGATTTGTTAGTTATGAAATCTGTGTCTTTTAGACACATATGATTGCCCACACTAAATACATACTGCTGTAGGAGCTGCACTGACAAAATTCTTACTACTTCACTTCATCTTCAATATAGGTAAAAATAATCTGCAAAATAAAAGTACCTTAAATCAAAACTATGCGGAGAGTTGCGCAAACTTGGTAACCGCTATCACTATTTCAATAAAAAATGACTAAGTTCAACAATGTATATTTTTGTGAGAAGAGAACCAAAATCAAAATTTTTACATGCACATTTTCAATATATGTACGAATGATGTTCAAAAACAAACAAAAACTTTCTAGCAACAAACTGTAGTAGGAGTTGCGTGTACAAACTATATACCTTTTATGAAATATCACAAAAAGGACCAACAACTTATATTTTTCAGAAAAATGCACCAAAATCAAAATCCTGTTCAGATGTATATGTAAAAATGATCTGCAAAACATAAACTTTCTGGCATTAAACAACTAGTATAGGAGGAGTGGCGCGGACAAACCATGTACTCCCATGGGACGGACGGGTGGAGGGACGGACAGGGTTAAAACAATATGCCCCACGACTTTTTGTCGGGGGGCATACACATTCATATTTCAATAAATGCTAGGAATGTTTTATATTTTTGCATCAGCAGATCAGATGAGCGGTTATGGTGCTTTACCAGGAAGGATAGTATCATAGTTTCATCAGTATTCCTGTTGTTTTTTTACTAATTCTTAGAAATAAATTTCATCTCTTGAAAATGATATATGACAATACAGTATCAAAAAGCGCCAAGCAAAATTAAATTGGAAAATAATCAAGTAAGAAAAAACGAAAAAAAATATCGTTGTTTACGTTTCTTTTTTGTCTCATTCGTGTTTTTCCTGTTTAGTTCCTTAGCAGATTGTGACATGTGATTATAATTTTCAGCCGTTGTAGGTGTTTCCTGTTATCCATTTTTCCACGTTTACATGTTCAGAAGAACAAAATATCGAAAGTTTAGGAAATTTCAATTTAAGCCAAGTTGTAGGATACTGAATGGTCATATGTACTGTACTGACTGTAATTTGTGAAATGTACATACTGACTGTATATCTGAGTAAGATGACTCTTTATAGACTACACCCATATTTATCTCCCGCATAGTAGTATGGGTAAGCATATACATTTTCATCTTAATTTTCAGATGTGAAAGATGAAAAAGAGAGACATTTAATTCCGCTTGTGTTGCCGTTGTGTATTACGAGTATTTTTGCAGCGCTAGTGAGTGGCTTGACATTTTTTACTTCAGTGGTATCATTATACGCCGAATTTGTGGCATTGACAGTACAGAAGTCGTTCATGTTTATTTCACTTATGCAGTTTGTTGTCAAAGCGTAAGTCATTCACTTTAAGAATGTGCTGATTTGGTAGATATCTGTGAAATATACAGTATAATTTACATTTGCAAGGAATGTTATATTGTAATTTACATTCTGATTTTTTTTTATAATTAAAGTAATGAGCTAGTTCACATTAATGACAAATGCAGAATCAAAAATAACCACCACTGGTCTATGTCTATTTCAATTTATGTTTCACTAGTGTCATATTATTTTTTTTCTGAAAAGAATATACATGTACCTCATTTGGATATTCACAAATATGGCAACACCAAACGGATATGAAGTAGATGTACATGAGAAAAAGTCTCTACAAATGCATGTCAAAACAAGTAATGGAACAATGCTTTTTCTTTGTCCTCCATCCTTGTGGAAACTCTTTCAGTTTATCCAAATTTTACGATTTCTTTTACACGAATGCAACAAAAGATAAGGTAACTTCCACCAGGTCTGTGTCGACCGAGGAAGTGGTCAGTGTCTCAATAAATCTAAAACGACCTCTCATTGTATTATTGAAATATAGCATAAAATGAGGTCAATACACGGATTTATAGACCTTACCAAGGGCAAATCCGAAGTCAATATACTGTAACTATTTCTATAAATTCATGTGTTTTGAGAACTTGCCATGCTATAATTGTTTTATTATTTTATAAGATTATTTCCATTAAAATAGCAAGCGATTCTTAAGGTTCGGTGCGTTTGCATATAAAATATTTGTTAAACCAGATGTTTCAAAATAAAGGACGTCATGCACTATTAAAGGAAACACCAAGATTATACTTTGTTTACAGAACGTCACGTGACATCAATGTACAAACCACATCGCATAAACAATATCACACAATAAGGAATTTGTTTATTTAACTTCATAATTTTATATATTTATGCATTTGAGAATGTCTCATTTTAGTTTTCCCGTCAGACATGGAACTTTTATATATTCAGTCATAACAGGAATAGGTGGAGCATTTACAATGATGCAATACGTACTCTTCCGATGGTACAATAGTTATCCTGGAGCACCGGTACATGTAAGTGCATTTTAAAACTCGAAATACTGATATTTAACAATAAAAAATGATCTATACTAAACAAGAAAAGAAACGCATAATTTTGAAATTGTCATATTTATACGTAAATTTTATGCAATCGTTTAACACTTAATTAAGAGGTAACGTACAAGGCACTAAGAGGACTGACTTCAAGACGAAGAACAACAATAAAAGTGTTGTTTTTTTACTTGTTTTACCATGCATTTGTAGAGACTTTGTCTCATATGCATTTACTCCATATCCTTTCATTAATGATTTACAAGTGACTTGAACAATTTTCGCATGATACGCTCTGTTAATCAGAAAGACAAGAAGCAGTTTTTGCATGCTCTTGCCAAAACCACGTGACAAAAATGAGAAAAAATGTTGGATACATGTTGTATACTAAAGCAGTTCACAAACCCATTTCAAAATTCCTTTAAATCAATTTTTAAAACAAATATTTCAGCCCACTATAAACAAGGAAAAATAGGCTGTCATTATACCCATTTGCATTTCAACGCAACGGAACAACAGGAAGTTGCAACAATGATCGCAAATAATTGGTGTTCAACAAACAACAATGCAAAAGGAGTTCCTTTCTAAGTCAATGACCCATTTTTGCCATCTTCAATTGACGCTTACGGCGGTCAGAGACTGTTTCGATTCGAGCAGCAAGTTTAGAAGTGACGTTACGTTTGATGAAAAGTGATGATTTTTTGGTGGATACATTTTTGGTTATCGTTCTTTGTTGTATCATTATTTGTGAATATTTTGATAATGTTTTATTTATTTAGAGTACGAAATAAAGTATGCGTTTTTATTTGTTCAGTATATATTGCTATACACTACTTTCAATTGTAATTTAAGTATATCGTTGTGGTCAAATGTATGTGAGAAAACAAAAATGGAAGCAAAAGAACAAACAACTTTAAAACAATGAAACAGAAATGAACAGAAAAGTTAATCATAATGAGCATAAGTAGTGTATTCTCCCACAAATCTTTGAATCAACAGGTGCATGATCATGATCTTATTTTTGATATTGCTGTTTGGCTTTGTTAAAGATTCGTATAGACGATATTCTACGATCGTTTTGAATACTTACCATTTGTGCTATCTAGAATCCATTATTACTGACACATGTATTATTACTGACTCCTGTATCGTATTATTACTGACGCCTGTATTGTATTACTACTGACACCTGTATTGTATTATTACTGACACCTGTATTGTATTACTACTGACACCTGTATTGTATTATTACTGACACCTGTATTGTTTTACTACTGACACCTGTATTGTATTACTACTGACACCTGTATTGTTTTACTACTGACACCTGTATTGCATTACTACTGACACCTGTATTGTATTATTACTGACACCTGTATTGTATTATTACTGACACCTGTATTGTCATACTACTGACACCTGTATTGTATTATTACTGACACCTGTATTGTATTACTACTGATACCTGTATTGTATTACTACTGACACCTGTATTGTATTATTACTGACACCTGTATTGTATTATTACTGACACCTGTATTGTTTTACTACTGACACCTGTATTGTATTACTACTGACACCTGTATCGTATTATTACTGACACCTGTATTGTATTACTACTGACACCTGTATTGTATTATTACTGACACCTTTATTGTATTACTACTGACACCTGTATTGTATTACTACTGACACCTGTATTGTATCAATACTGACACCTGTATTGTATTATTACTGACACCTGTATCGTATTATTACTGAGACCTGTTTTGTATTATTACTGATACCTGTATTGTATTATTTGTATTATTATCTAGGTCAAAACATTGATGACTGTTTTGTCAGTGTTGTCGTTAATTCATCCGATTACAGTATTTCTGACGGCCAAAGGAGTTATAAGTTGGAAGACATTTTACAGAAGTAACCAACAAAACAAAAGTGAAAGGACACCTACAGATCAACATAAGTTTTGAATTTCTTAGAAAGTACAATGTGTATTTCTAACATGACCATAACACTCTACTTTATGAAACAAGTGTATAAAATACAATGTATATACAAAGCATCGCAAATATAGATTTGTATTTGTCTTACAGAAATTAACATCTGTTATTACATCAGTTGCGTTTTTCATATGATTATAATTAATAGTTAACACATAACAGCGAATTCGGATTTCAAGTAAAAAAGGCAATACGTACTCATAAACATGAAAAAGGTGCTATGTCTCTAAAATAATTAAAATGTTTCAAAATCACGATAAATTAGATTTGAAATTGAATTACTTCTCAATGGCATGTTAGAACACTAATCTTTACTAAACACGTCAAAGAAATTCAAAGAATAAGGATCGTTGTATGGACATCAAAGGTCGAGTTTCGTTTAAGTTGTTGAACTTGGTAGTAGTGTTGAGGAACCTCACACCATACAGCAAGCCCTAAATGGCCCCAAAAAAGGGAAAAAGTGAATTAATCAATGGAAACCAACCACATCCAATAACCCGAATATCAAAAAATTAAAATTTTAATAAGAAGACAAGGACACGCCAATGACAACATATTCCTGACTTGGGACAGACGCAAAAATTACGGTGGGGTTAAATTCGTTTTCTTGGATCCAAACCCTCCACCTATGTGTGGTGAATGGCTAAAAAATAAATACACAAAAAGACTTACAGTAAAAATGAAACTAGAAAAAGGTCCAACTTATCAAGACGAGTGCCATTGCAATGAAGTACATAAAACATGTAGACAATACACACGGGTACTGACCTGACAAATAGTCGCAGTTACTGACAGCTAGCTAAGGACATAATTTCCGTTGACTATGATATCAAGCCTTCTTACATATGAAACTTCAATTGAAATAATTCTAAATAGATTTCGAATAACAACATCATCAATTATGAAAGAAGAACATGATATTGTGCAATGCCAAATACTGCCAATATGAACAATTGTTTAAATTTAGTTATGATGTAAAGCATTTAGGAGCTGATCAATATTTTTGCCAACAATAACCAGAAGTATAGATTTAACAACAATGCTGTATTTATATCCTTTATGAATAAGTTTGTTCAACGGATTAATAAGTTTGGAATGACAATTTTTTAATTTATGCGCTTTGTAAATGATATTTCCATAGAAGTTTGGATGTGAAATGCCCTGTTGTATAAGAGCCCTGTATGTAGAACCAAATTTTCTTAACAAGTCAATGTATCTATAATAAAATTTAGAGAATTTTTATTATCAATTTATGATATTTAAACCCTTGATGTAGAAGTTTTCAGTAAGACAAAGATTTCGGTCGTTGAATTCAGAAACATCACTACATACTCGTGCATATCGAAAAAGTTGTGAAATGTAGACCCCGTAAGAGGGGGCTAACGGAACATCGCCGCTGAGATAGAGAAATTGACCATAGGGAAGGAGAAATTATCCTTTTTATCATAAACTTTAGTGTTTAACATTCCATGATTTATTGATATATCAAGATTAAGAAAAGGAGTATGATCACTACTGCTATTGGATTTATTTAAAGTAGGATCGGGAGGATAAATTTCATCTGTAAATTTAGAAAATTCAGGATTACTTAAAGTCAATATCGTCCAAATATCTATATGTATTGTTAAATTTATCCAATAAAAAGCTTTTTAGAGGGGTCTTTTTGATTTTTTGCCAAAATTGTGACTCGTAGCAATAAAGAAAATGAAGTCACCATTAGGCCTTCAATATTGAGCTATGGTCATACCTCATAGTAAGTTCAAGATGACCCCTAAGATTGGTTTGAGCGGATTTCGCTGCTAAATGTCAAGCCACGCTATATCCATATATAACTCTAGTCATGGTTGCGGTCTTATCAGCAAACATAAAATTAACTGGCAAATACATCGGCAAACGAATGCCGAAGCAAGAACGAGTAAAGAGAAATTCTAAAATCATAAATCCAAAATCACGGCAATTCACAGCAACACGAATTGAGACAGTATGACAAAGACATAACAAATAAACAAAAATGAACAAGAACGCCACAAAACTAAAACACTAGCACTGTGAACCCCTATAAAAACTGAGGTATCGTCAGGTGCTCCGGAAGGGTAAGCACGATCTGCTCCACGCGTGGCACCCGTCACACTGCCGGTGAAAAGTCCGATTTAGTCACAGTCGGTGTTAGTCAGTTCGGTAACAAACTCTGGATCTACCCAAAGATATCTGTTCTCATCCGTGAAACGGTAACATTGTAATGGTTGTAAACATTGCAAAGTGTTATCACAACTGCTGTCACCCTTAGCCCGACAAAAAAGAGCTCATAGAAGACAATCATAACATATAAACAACTACAGAACACTCATCGAGTCAATCGCAGGAAAATTTGGCATAATAAAACAATGAGATATGGGCAGTATAAACAGAATGGTAAGGATAACATTTTGAAATTACAAAAAAATAAATAAAATGTAAAATTTGAATGTATGATAGTGTATCCAAATGCGATATACTCTCACGAACAAGTTCACCATAACTGAAATGTATAGAGAGCTTACATAAACTTTAAAAATGCATTTATATGATAAGTTCCTTATATGCGAGCAAGTACACTATAACTGAAGAAATATAGACAGCATAAATATCAAGCACGGATTTACGAAATCAACTCTGTACGATGGACAACCTTGATCGTAAATGCAACCCCGTTTAAAACATAGTCATAGTCATAATTAGGAACGATAATTCCTGACTCTAAAATCACGAGACATGATTAACCACATTTTTTATGCCCCCGCCTTTGGATCAGTAATGAATTCTTCGTTGCATATAAAAAAATGAAAGGATATGGAGTGAATGTACATGTGACAAAAACGCACACGATACATAGAAAAATCCAGTTGATCAAGGACAGGGCTTTTATTCCTGTCTACATCTTGATGTCGCCTGAAGGTCTTCAACTAGAGGTGAACAATATTCACCCCCTCAAGCGAGATCAAGAAGGCCCCTAGCGTGCACTTGAGCGGTATTCTTGACAAAAATTATATCAAGGTCACTCCCTTGCTCCCCACCCGCCATGGAGTGCCAACTTCGGCGATGATCAGAGTTATCCAGCTGAAAGCACCAGGGTTACAAGAAGAGAATAAAAATGTTGAGCAACATCGATCGCAGCTAAAATATGTCATTGAAGCAACACATGTCGGGAGCGGTCAATGAGAAAAAAAGTAAAATCGGGCAATGTATGCCTACAAATATTTGTCATTAAGTAGCCCGACGAAAGACAAAAATAAGGATAAAAACAACATCGATAGACAACACTCTTGTAGTACAAATGATGCAGGGAGGTGTAATATTTCTAACCTGTCTGTTCGTAATTCAGTGAGTTTTGTGTTTTTAGAGCACTTCTTAAAACATTCTTCCAATTTATTATTAACTTTAATAGTAACAGCACAAATAGTGTGTAAAGGAGCATAAAACGAATATTCTGATTCAAAGTTATCTCTTGTCTTATCTTTGATATAGTGTTGCTTCAATGACATATTTTAGCTGCGATCGATGTTGCTCAACATTTTTGTCAGGAATACCGCTCAAGTGCACGCTAGGGGCCTTCTTGATCTCGCTTGAGGAGGGGGTTAATATTGTTCACCTCTTGTTGAAGACCCTCAGGCAACATCAAGATATAGACAGAAATAAAAGCCCTGTCCTTGATAAACTTGAGTTTTCTCTGTATCGTGTGCGTTTTTGTCACATGTACAATCACTCCATATCCTTTCATTTTTTCAATAAACTTCAAATTTGTGTGCATATCAAAATGTAGTTCTGTTGTTCTAGGGAGGCTTTTGACTTGGTAAGTTCTGATTTTACCAGCACATTTTTTATGAACCCGTTCAACAGAATGTCACGTATTTCTTTTAATTATAGTAATAATCTGATGTGTAGATATATCAGGAGGGAACTGCAATTACAAAGAAGAGATAACAATAAACACTTACAATGGCCCAAAACTACAATCACATGCCACAATTCACAAGAGAACTGCACTAGAAAAATACTGATGAAGACAAGAGACAAACATAAATAACAATAGGAACTCGGGATAGCCGGACTTGCTACCAGCACTAACAAGAGCCAGTGGTGAAGTTAAACCGGTTTATGGTTACCCAAACCCCTCTTTTCTCTATCCCAATTACATTACCTACAGTATATAGGGATGTTTTCTCTTGGTTAGGCCGTTTTGAACTAGACATTTGGCTTGATTAGAAATTAAAATAGCTTGTCAGCAAGAATTCATCTTTAACCGAACAACGATGTTTTGTACTTAACGAAGATTTACTGGTTTCATGCTTACATCGTATTTATATTCTGACTGAGTGTTTTATTATTAGTTTTTTAACGTATTGCGACTTTAAGGTCTAACTCAAACACCCCTGCATTGTAATTCATAAGAAACTATATGTCCGTTAATGATGATTCAGTGGAGAATCTGTACAAGCAAGAGATTCCATTCAGTGTTGCTGAAGGTGCACTTTTCGAAAGGGATGAATACACCATTTATTGTAGTTTGGAAAATAAGAGCTAAGAAATATATAAATAAGAAAATAAGAAATAATGTTGATTTCTTACATTTGAATGAAATTCGATATTGGTGCAATACTAAGCAAAACATGCAGTATCAAATAATGTATAGTGATAGGGATGTAAAAATGAAATGCGGTCAGTTATAAAAAATGCTCTTTATTAAACGAGATTTTCTTTGTCTGTCTCTGCTATTCTGAAATAGAAAATTTGAAAACAATTTTTGACATTGCAACTGAGTGAGGACTCCTTGATTCATATTCAACTTTCTTGTAAAGAGGAAAGAAATTAATCTTAAACTTTCTTGTTAAGAAGAAGGGAATTATATATTTTAACTGTGTTGAGAAGGAAATTAATCTTAACTTTCAGTGAAATTTGCACGTTAGAAATCCTTATTTTTCGATGGAATGAGCATGGATTTGTATCTAGGATAATTTATTTAAAACATAAAAGTATATTTATCACTATTAAATAAATGTATTTTAAAACATCTTGTATCATTTGGAATTTTCCATTTTTTAAGTAACCTAGTTTTGGTTTTAATGTTTTCAAATTCTGTCAGTTATTGGTTTGCTAATTTAAAGTGTCTTTGTATTTTCTACCTTGTCCAAATGTGAGTGGTGTTTATCAAACAAGTGTTTTTGCTTGATTTATGCCGCTGTATTTGCAAATACAATTATTTTTGTACTAGTAACCTTGATCTATATAAATACACTTTAAGAATATTTTATTTGGAGTGGCATTTCCTACTTGATAGTACTTACCTGATGAGGAATAAATTTCTGAAATGGCCATACAGCTCATTAAAATTAATGCAGTTGGAGTTAACATATGTGTTATGATCTCATGTTCATTTACTCCATATCCTTTCGTAAAATATTTAATACAGGAGTTTGTCTTTTATTGCAGTGTGGAGTTGGTAAAACAATTCCCCGTGGTAGAGATGTATGCTCTTTATTTTTCTTAGATATGGTGTACTTGTACATGAGATAATATCTCATGTGTACACTTTGTTCAATTACTATTATCTAAATTGATGTAAATTCTAAAACCGAAGGATTAACTCCCTCCATCGTAGTTTTGTCCTTAGCTATATTTGATATTACTGATTATTCGGATTTCGTTTGGTTTTATGCATGTTATATATTTTTTTGAAATTATGGATTTCCTTTGTTTGGATTCTAGTGCTGATGATGAGGAATAAATTTCCGAAATGGCCATACAGCTCATTAAAATTAATGCAGTTGGAGTTTACATGTGTTATGATCTCATGTTCATTTAATCCATATCCTTTCGTAAAATATTACCTATGTGTATTGGTTCATTTTGTGGATCATTGTTTATTGCCATGTAATTAGGCGCATCTCCGATTGCTTCTATCGTCCTCTTCTTAGCATTGACTTCAGGTGTTTTCTCGATGTCTCGTTTACCAAGAGAGTATATCATGTAAGCAGTCTTTGCTTTTCTCCACCAGCGTCTTCGCCTCCGACCCCATGCATCACAGTCATTTAACAAAAACGCCATGATAAAAACCGTGAGAAAAACAATAACAAGCTTCCTCATCTGAAAAAGTATTCAATATTCAATGTTTTTATGTATTCACTACTGTAAGATTAGTCAATGAATACTTCGTGAAAGGCCCGTGATATATGGGTTCATATTTACAGGACTTTCATCAATTTTATATTCTACTTATAACATGCCTAAAAATGATAATGTGATAATGTAACATACCTGTAAAAATACACTTTTTAAGATCATCATGTATTGACCAAAGTAAGGCCAATTTTACATGTTCATTTGTTTGCTGTCACAATAGTCTCAGGGATTTCATATTGGAAAATGACACAACTGGGGCTGTTTTTAATGAAGTCTTTTTGTTTTTTTTTCTACCAAATACATGACGGTAGTATTTTCTGTCATATTTCTATGTATATTTGCTTGAAAACCTATTAGGAACCGACCATTAAACTTGAAAAGGGGGGGGGGTATGGTTTTTTCTGGACAGTATTTGTTTTTACTTGCATAAACAAAAATATTTTTTTTGAAAATAAGCATTATTTCTTGGGGAGAAAGCCACCTTCAAAATATTTTTTTCATCATTTTTGCAGTCAAAATATTTTTTTCACATCAAATCGACTTCAGAATATTTTGTTTCGAAAAAACTATAGCCCCCACCCCCTTCAGGTTAAATGGTCGGTCCCTTATGTTGTAATTCTCTGAAGGGGTCCTTTTCGGGTTTGACAATATATAGTAAACGACACAAAAAGGAAATAATAAGTATGTTATCTGGCTCTTGACAGCTATGTATCATGAAATAATAACAGGTGAGCCAGAATATCTTCATATTTTGGCGAGTGTGATGATATTTTACAATACATCAGCTGTCAAAAATTTGATAATTGTTTAGCATCCTTTATTTTGAATTTCAGATTTGTATTTATTGAATACATCATCAAAAGAATACGGAAGCAAGAATGAGGGAAGGGGGAAATCAAAAATCATAAATCCAATATCACGGTATCATTTCCAACACGAATTGAGACAGTATGACAAGACAAAACAAATAAAACAAAAAAGAACAAAAATGCCACATAACTAAAGCACTAGCACTGGGAACCCCAACACAAACTGAGGTATCATCAGGTGCTTAGGTTAGGTTGGTTTGAACTTAGGTTTCAAATTCTCCCAAAGTTGCGCGGGAAATTCGACATACATCTCATTCTCGCCTTTCAGCAATTTTGCAGCTTTAAAAACATGTTTCGTACTTTTTAATTATTTTTTTCAGCAAAGGTTTTGTTACTGGATGAATATTTTGACCGAACTACCCGGAAAAATATCGATTTCGAATGTTGGAGCAACCTTCTGTTGTTACGATATTTCATCATTCCTAGGAGATTTTATGACGGCATAATGCGAAAAAGTCAAAGCGCTGCAGGATATATAAAGGACCAAGGTTTTACAATTTTCTGTCTAGTTTTTCTATTTGTCATGTTTGTGTAGTCGTTATTCTGTTTTGAATACATAATCGGAAAGAGAAACTGCAATAGATGTTTATTTTTACCCGTTTGATGTCGTGTGAAATGCCTTTGAAACTTTGGGAAAATCGCTTGATATATGCAGGTCAACCTCTGATATTTTCGGGTCAACCGGATATAAGTGTGATAATGAATATATATATGAATAGGTATTGTGTGATCATAATATGAATGAACATAGACAGCTTTACTTGAGCAAGAATAAGTAACCGCGTTCAAAAGATATCAATAGCCATTATCTTTTGCATGAAAAAAACATTTTGAAACTAGAGGATGACATGCCCCCGCGCAAGGTTGAATCAAATTGGGATTTTCTAGTAATATTTGTGTCTGTAAGACACATATGATGCCCCCGCTAAACACATGTTATTCTAGGTTGCACAGATTAACTACCGATATGTACCCTCTATTACTAAATCACCAAAAAATTATAAGTTGAGCAATGTATATTTTTGAAAAAAAGTGAAATGAACCGAAATCAAAATACATACCACATGCACATCTTCAATATAGGTACAAATAAACTGCAAAATTAAAGCTTCCTAGCCTCAAAACTCTAGGAGGAGTTGTTCGGACAATCTGTGTACCCTGTATTAATAATTCCTCCAATAAATGACTAAGTTCAACAATGTGTATTTTTTCCAAATCTGCATCAAAATCAAAATCCTTCCCACATACACATCTTCAATATAGGTACAAATGATCTGCAAAATAAAAACTTCCTACCATCAAAACTGTAGGAGGAGTTGCGTGGACAAACTATGTACCCTCTATTACAAAATCACCAAAAATAAATAAGTTCAACAACGTATATTTTTGACAAAAATGCACCAAAATCAAAATCCTTACCACATGCACATCTTCAATATAGGTACAAATGATCTGCAAAATAAAAACTTTCTAGCATAAAAACTGTAGGAGGAGTTGCGCGGACAAACCATGTACCCCCCTGAGACGGACGGACGGACGGACGAGGGTAAAACAATATGCCCCCCGACTTATCATCGTGGGGGCATAAAAAAGAAATGGGGGTAAATGTCAAGGAGACAACATTCCTCTCCAGGTAAAAACGACCCAAAACAAAGCATCTGAGGGTCAACGTACGGTCTGCAATATAGTGAGGAACCTCACACCATACAACAAGCTCTAAATGGTCCCAAAAAGTAAAAAAAAGTGAATAAATTAATGGATAGAAACTACATCTAATGACCCAAATATAAAGAAACTAAAATTTCCATAAGAAGACAAGGACAAGCTAACTACCAACATATTTCTGACTTGGGAAAGGCACAAAAATTGTGGTGGCGTTAAACTCGTTTTCTTAGATCCAAACCCTCCCTCCTCTATTAGTGGTAAATGATTGAAAAAAAATACACAAAATGACTCACAGTAAATATCAAATTAGGAAAAAGTCCAACTTATCAAGACTAGTACCTTTACAATAGAGATCATAAAACATAAAGACAATACACATGGGCACTGTCCTGACAAATGCTTGACCTTACCTACAGCTAGCGAAGGACATCACTTCCGTTGACTATGGTATCAAGCCAAATAACATATGAAACTTTAATTGAAATACTTCTAAACAGATTTCGTATGACAACTTCATCAATTATGAAAGATGCAATGCCAAATACTGCAAATAGGAAAAATTGTTTTGATTTAGTTAAGATGTAAAGCATTAAGCAGCTGATCAATCTTTTTCTCATTTTATATCAAAATATATTGGAAAACATATTTTCTGGTCCTAATTGATTTACACATTAAATCTTTTACGAATATTTGACTACAAAGTGGTCAGACTACATCCTGATATTTTTCAAACTCACAGTAGACTTACCTTCACTCAATGTTGTATGGTTTAGAATATTAAAACAATAATATTTTGGAAGTTCGATCGTTTGCTGCATCTATATATTCCAAAATATGGCAACAGATTGCACCAAGTTCTATAACATGTTTTGGTTCTCACTTACTTTCTTGGTACTAGACAAACTAAATTCACAATTAATATGACTTATTTAACCTGTATAAATCGGTTATTTTATACGACAACATGTAATTATTTTTCTAGCTTACCTTTTTGTTCTCAGAACATATCATGATAAATTTATATTCAGATGACAATTCAAGTGCAGACCAGCAATACGAAATCTTTAATGTTAATTTTAATTTTAATTTTAGCTTTTCCTTAGAAAGTCATTACAATAAAGTTGTATACGAAAAATGATTTCATTATTAAAATGTATATCATATACTTGTTCATTAACTTAGATTTCAGTTTAGTATAAGAAACACGCTTTTTGAAGCTCAGGGTGTTTTATTTACCTCGTTAGTTCAAATAGCAGAACAATTCTGTGTGTATAAACATAGTATTATATCAAACAATATTGGGTATGAATTGTTGATTCATTAGCAATATACTTTCCTACTTTTTTACCTAATTTATAAAATAACAGCAAATAGTATTTAACTTAACTAATCAAGGGGTCCAACAAAATCGTTTCTGTATCAATTTTCGGTTTTTCAAAGCATTTTAGTTAATAAAAATGTTCCCTTTCGGCAATGATTATATAATTGAATCTTTTCCAGTCTTGTTCAAAATATTAAGGATTTCATAAGTTATTGAAGACAACCCGTTTCGAAAATATCACAGACGTTCAAAATGTAGGTCGTTGATGTTTTTCTTCAATAGCTTTCGAAATGTTCAAAATGTAGGTCGTTGATGTTTTTCTTCAATAGCTTTCGAAATCTAATATACGTTGAACAAATATTGACTGAAAAGGGTGAAATTATTTAGTCATTGCCAAAAGGACGCAAATTTTATCAATAAAAATGTTCTTAGTAACTTTAACTCATACACAAACACTTTTGCTTCAACCACTTAGGACTTCTAAAACCAATTAGGTTGGACCCCTGCTAATGTTCATGTGGCAATAGTAAATTCATAGAAGTGTACCATATCAGTTTATTTTTACAAATCTGTCCAAACAGACCACTTCAAGAAACTGCCTGGACCTTATACTTTATTTCAATGAAAGAACTATGTTTCACCTTTAAAAAGATTTAAACAGAAATTAACAGTTATAGAGAAATAATTTTAATGTGGGCTGCAGAACGACTGTCATTTTCAAATGTAATGGTGAATGAAAGGATATGGAGTAAATGCACATGAGACAAAGTCTCTACAAATACATGGTGAAAAACAAGCAAAGGAACAACGCTTTTATTGTTGTTCTTCATCTTGAAGTCACCATGAGGCCTTCAACAATGAGCTTTGCTCATACCTCATAGTAAGTTCAAGACGGCCCCTAGCACCGGTTTGAGCGGAATTCTTTGCTGATTATCGAGCAACGCTACATCCATGTCTTCATTGGTCATGGGTGCGGGATTGTCAACAAACATTAATTAAACTGGCAAAGTGCTCTTACAATCACTGTCATCCATTGCCCGACAAAAGCACTAGTGTCTTAAAATAGCGGACGACTGCAACATATAGACAAACGCAGGCCACTCATCAAGTCGAATGTAAGAAAACTTGGCGTTATGAAATAGTGAGATGTGGGAAATTTAAACATGTGGTCAAAATTACATTTCGAAATTACAAAAATAAATCCCAAAATTTGAAAGTATGAATAAAATATCCATATGAGAAATTCTCTCATGCACAAGTACACCATAACTGAATTATAGAGAGCATACATCTCCCGCACGGGGAATCTTTCTTCGGACTCCACACTGCAGGAGAGACAAACCCCAGTCGTAAATGGTAAATGAAAGGATATGGAGTAAATGCACATGAGACAAAGTCTCTACAAATACATGGTAAGAAAACAAGAAAAGGAACAATGATATTATTGTTGTTCTTCATCTTGAAGTCACCATGAGGTATTCGACAATGAGCTTTGCTCGTACCTCGTAGTAAGTTCAAAACGGCCCCTAGGACCGGTTTGAGCGGAATTCTTTGCTAATTGTCGAGCAACGCTACATCCACGTCTTCATTGGTCATGGGTGCGGGATTGTCAAAAACATTAATTAAACTGGCAAAGTATTCTTACAATCACTGTCGTCCTTTGCCCGACAAAAGCACTAGTGTCTTAAACTAGCGGACGACTGCAACATATAGACAAACACAGGGCACTCATCAAGTCGAATGTAAGAAAACTTGGCGTTATGAAATAGTGAGATGTGGGAAATTTAAACAGTTGGTCTGAATTACATTTCGAAATTACAAAAATAAATCCCAAAATTTGAAAGTATGAATAATATATCCATATGAGAAATTCTCTCGCACACAAGTACACCATAAGTGGAATATATAGAGAGCATACATCTCTCGCACGGGGAATCTTTTTACGGACTCCACACTGCAGGAGAGACAAATTCCAGTCGTAAATGGTGAATGAAAGGATATGGAGTAAATGCACATGAGAAAAAGGCTCTACAAATACATGGTAAAAAAGAAGCAAAGGAACAACGCTTTTATTGTTGTTTTTCATCTTGAAGTCACCATGAGGCCTTCAACGATGAGCTTTGCTCGTACCTCATAGTAAGTTCAAGACGGCCCCTAGCACCGGTTTGAGCGGAATTCTTTGCTAATTGTCGAGCAAGCTACATCCATGTCTTCATTGGTCATGGGTGCGGGATTGTCAACAAACATTGATTAAACTGGCAAAGTGTTCTTACAATCACTGTCGTCCTTTGCCCGACAAAAGCACTAGTGTCTTAAACTAGCGGACGACTGCAACATGTAGAAAAAATTGTCTTGTGGAATATAAGTATACAACACTTGAGGTATTGGTTTAGAATGAAAAGTTTTTTTCTTTTGAAATCATGCTGAAAGAAGTCGACGAAAATCTTTCTTAGGTACCCATAGCCAGTAAAATTGAAAAACGGAAAGAATTCTTTATGTTTATATACGAAACTCCTCTGTCAACATTTCAGCTATGGTTTAAGAAAGACTTAAAAATATGGAGAGGAGGCTTTCTCTATTAATGATGTCAATCAAATAACTAAATACTGAATACATTGGTAATTTGGTTTCTGTATATGCCCATTTCGACAATAATTTGCTATCTTGTAACATATAGATAATAAAATATATAAGACCACTTTATATAATTTGTTTTATATCGAAAACTTTAATATTGAAATACCTGTGCCAAGTCAGGACCATTGTGGTGGACGATTTAACCGGTGGTTTCAACCTTGTTTGTCTTTTTTTGTCTCGTGGACTTCGGCTCTTGACAACTCTGTTTGGTAATTTTGTTATTACCCCCACTTGATTTAAGGTTAAATGTGGAATGGGTGCTTTAGTAAATAAACAACCTGGCAAGCAACATTTTTATGTGAAATATTCGTGTTAGAATAATCTCGTATGAAGGAGTCCCTATAAAATACGATATTCTAAAAACTTGTTTATCCTATACCGCATGGTAAATAATATTAGCATTACTCTGAAAGCAACCGACAAGTTAGATTCGATAGAAATAAATAAAATAAATAAAAAAGAAGATCAAAAAGGTACGAGAAAGGAATGAACGATTGCACAGTCTATATTTTTTCTGTTTCTCTGAAACAAGATTCAGTTATTTCCAGAAATACTACATCCTTCTTCCTTGTTTGTAAAACTGTCAAGCTGTTGTCACGCTATCATGTTTCACATGACAATTTATAAAACCATAATATTCACATAGAAGATTATCAATTAGAAAATAATACCAACAAAAAATCTCAATTGGAACCATTTTATCATTATACTGGATATTTAAATTTGATATAATATACACTTTACACTCAATCTAAAAAAGAACACGTTTTCATTCTTCTGACTATTGTTCTTTTTTACGTTTCTAAACTTTTTGCCGTAGTTAAATGTCTGCAACTCAATACTTGAGTATTCGGTAAATACTCGTGCTAGAATTCGACAATAATGTAGACACCACTTCGTTTAATATACATTAGGAACCCTTCGATCAGTTTGTCTATCAGGAAGACATTCAGTTGAAAAAACGAAAGCAATCCAATGACAACTTGTACAAAAGAATGGCTTCAACTTCTTTCAACTCCCGTTAGTGTAATGTTTAGGTAATTGATAACAGGAAAACTCAACGTTGCTTGTCATGAAAAACACCCCTAGACTTTTGCTAGTTCTGTAGCTTATATGTAAAATAAAAGGGCAATAGGAAACATCTGCAACGGCTAAAAATTATAATCATATGTCATAATCTGTCAGGAAACTACACAGGAAAAACACAAATAAGACAAAAGACAAACGTAAACAACGATAGGAACTCGGGACAGCCGGATTTGGTACTTGCACTAGCACAAGTAAAAGCCATCGGTAGGCATAGCCGGTTTGAGGCTACCCAAATCTTCCCTTTATCTATCCCGTTTCCCCTATAGTATCATAAACATACAAATAAATCCAAATACTACTAACTCCATGACCACAATCTTGAAACATGTCCATGTTATAATATATATATTTTAATTACAATAAGTATACAGTACGTGATTAAATATGGTGTACGGAGACCCGTTAGGGAGCTGATAGGCAACGTCATTTTCAAACCATTAGACAAAACTAATTTAATCGATGATATGTGTTGCATTTCTAACTCTTTAAAGTTCCAAGGTAAAAGTCCGAAGAAAACACCTGTTAAGTTCTTCAGTATAAACACATTAAAAAATATGTACCACACACATCTTCGACGAAGACAAATTAATATATGATAGTTATATACTAGACAACACAGAAAACCGCGGTCAAATTAAACTCAACCTGCAGGTAAAATACCTTGTTATCTTGTTATATCGGCAACCGACAACAGCAACAAAAAACTGAAAAATAGAAAATTTGTGGAAATCATAAAACAATGAGGATATCATCAGGTGCTCCGGAAGAAGAGTATTCATGATCCGCTCCAAGAAAGCAGACATGCAGTAACAATGTGGTGGTGTATTGTCTGATAGGCAACTTATTGGTAATTGTTATTTTCTAATACATCGGCAAACGAATACCGAAGCAAGAACGAGGAAAGGGGAAATTCTAAAATCATAAATTCAAAATCACGGCAATTCACAGCAACACGAATTGAGACAGTATGACAAAGACAAAACAAATAAACAAAAATGAACAAGAACGCTACAAAACTAAAGCACTAGCAGTGTGAAACCCTATTAAAACTGAGGTATCATCAGTTGCTCCGGAAGGGTAGGCATGATCTGCTCCACGCGTGGCACCCGTCACTAACTGTTGTGTAATAAATAATTACCATGTAATGTTTACATCAGAACAAATTGTTTATACTTAAATAACAATCAATGACGGGATATGGGGTAAATTCAAATGAGACAAAGTCTTTATAAATACTTGGTAAAATCAAGCAATGGAACAACGCTTTTATTGTTGTTCTTCATCTTGAAGTTAACATGAGGCCTTCAACAATTAGCTTTGCTAATACCTCACAGTAAGTTCAAGACGGCCGCCAGCACCGGTCCGAGCGAAATTCATTGCTAGATGTCGAGCAAAGCTACATTCATCTTTTCTCATGTCATTGATGCGGGATTGTCAACAAACATAAAATTAACTGGCAAAGTGTTCTTACAATCGCTGTCACCCGTTGCCCGACAAAAAGACCAACAGAAGACAATCAAACGATATATAAAATATTATGTATTTCTCTATAATTATTTTTTGCACGTAAGTGCAAAAAATAATTATAGAGAAATACATAATATTTTATATATCGTTTGATATATATGTAAATATAGAGAACAATCGTTTGATATATATGTAAATATAGAGAACAATCGAGTATTGTAAGGTGTACTCGATTTACCTGTTATGTTGTGAAAGCTATGAATATTTCTCAGAGGTAACAAAAGGGTATTAAAGTACTATTTAACTTCAACCTAGTATTATTCGGCTGTTCATTTTAAATTTGACGAATATTTCCCTTCTGTGAACCTCATTTCGCAGTTCTAGGTCCGTTTTCCCGTTTGATTCAAACACCTTTTTGCACGAAAATTAAGCATACCTACATAGAGAAATGTCGGTGGAGAAATTTGCAATTTCAGTGTCAGTAAATCTGTATTGTTTAATTTGCACATAATATTGCGCAGTTAAAAAGCTACCCTACAAACAAAATATAAAAGCCAAGAAATGGGTTCGGAATATATTGCTACACAAGTGGGTGTCGAACTTTCATAATTTGGCAGCAATTGCAATTCATTGCAGCTTTGATAATTATCACCGGAAATTGTTATTCCCGTGAGAACAATTGCATATTTTTCGTTAGAAATTCAATAATAGTCTGAATGGAAAACTTTAAAACTCCATGTGGAGCAAAACATCCCATGAAATAAAAAATTCATAATGGAGAGGTACGACTTTTTTGCGGACCCCTTTAGTTTTATACGTGGTTCTGCTATAAATTAATGTTTTTTTTTGTCTTTTGGAGCCAGCTGTCCATTCAAACAAGACAATTTTGTCACTTTCTTTTTAATTCATAAAGTATTCTGTGTTGGGTTGTATGTTCTCGATACTGTCGTACGGCTTACGGATTTTCCTTACTTGCCTCTCCCTCTATTTGCTTCGCAAGGTCGGTGGTTCTGTCCGGGCACTCCGGCTTCCTCCACCACTAAAACTGACCGTCATGAAATAGCTGAAATGCTATTGAAAGTGACGTTAAACCCCATATCAATCAATCAATCAATCAAAATATTTGCTTCGGACTTTTGTTGTCTCCTTTTTTTGTTACTACAACTTCTTGAATGTGTTACATATAATTTCATTTTGAACTTATTGTATTTTAATCGATACAATCTTAATATTTATGGAAATATTTTGTCACTATTTGAATTTTCAATTTTCTGGATAGAAACTCTTCCCCTTAGATTCACCACTGTGCTCTACATGGGTTTTTTTTTATATCAAAACCACCAAAAATCTATACTTTAATTCTTGCGTTAAATTTTGTGTTGCATGCATATGTAGTTATTATTGCAATCAACATGAAATATGAGTTCCAGGAGATGAGCTTAAAGTACAAATGGATGACAATTCTGCAGACGTTCACGAAGTTACGTTGTGTTATTGGCAAAGGAGGTATATTTTTTTTACTTTCCATACTGTTTTTATACTTTGCGTTAAAGCCATATCGCTTTATTTATGCAATCTGAGAATGTTATATCACAACCATTATTACTGTCTCGCCTTTTGCATGTCGTTCCACTTCCAAATGCATTAGTCAGAATTATTTACCCGACTTACATGCAATCCAATATTGAATTTTAGACTATTAAAATGGCAACATACAATTATACTGACATTGCATTTCTAATTATTTCTCAAGACGCCATAATTTTACATGCTTTCACACCCCTCCCTCCAATAATTTTCTCGTATATACATACAGTTCCAAATCGGCGTGTAGGAGTTGCAGCGTATCTCATAAGCTTTCAACCAATCATACCCTTCAAATTCTGCCGACAAAGAACGGGGGGGGGGTACTATCAATGACTTTTCACAGCTAGATTAAGTCCAAGTCCACATTTGGCCGTAGTCGTTCCAGACCCATTGTGTATTCTTTTCGACATGCCTATATTTTCAGAAATGAAAGGGGTATTTCTTGTAAATTACTTTTATATTTGTTGAAACCTGTAACGTTTGACAGTCATTTTCTTTTTTTTTGTGTGTGTAGTGAATAAAAGATCTAAAACAATTTATTTAACATGGATGAAAATTGATAACCACAGACAAAACCCTTTCCAATTGACATGCATGTAATTCAATCGTAATTATATAGGTCTCGAATACCCCCGTTAAAAAAAAACAACCTCTATTCACAGGGTATGTGAATGTAACATGTAATCGTTAAAAGTATTAAATGAAGATTATTTTATCTGATCACGTATGATAGTTCCTGAAAATATCAAAATTGTTTTTGGTGGCATTTTGAGGAATCGCCCTCAAACCTGGGCCTTTCTCAGAAAGCACATATCTTAGTGTACACAAATCACGCTAAGACCCCTTCTAGTCCTCTGTACATATACTTTACCTGTTGACTTTTTTTCATGAAGAGTTACACAACCCTTCACGACTGACCAATTTCATTTATACATATACGCACGTAAAGTAGATACGTCTCTTTCGTATATCAACATCCGGTACAAGATTTCTAGTATTTAAGTTTTACATTAATATGCATGGTTATATTTTAAATTTTATTTAAGTATATCTGCTAAACCTATTAGTGACTATTTCCACAATATTTACCATGTTTTGTCTGTTTATTTTATATTTTACACACTGGAGAATTAACTGCTCCCCTAATGTACATTTGGTTCGTTCGTACAGTTCGTCACTTATCCGGTTACCTCTAATGTAGAATACCACTAGAATGCTAGAAGATTTAATCGATAATACACTGTAGAATTTGGTTGGCTGATATTTCAGTAGAAAGCGGGTTTCTATTCCATTACTTATTACCCACCTATATTTCTCGACTAGGTTTTCCTTTGCTCTGAATACATACAAACCATTCTAAAAGATAAGAAGACAACACAAAATACTAAGTCCTTTAACTGTGCTCTCCGACAGATTGATCATATTCTTTCAGTCAAAAATATATTTTTAATGGGTACTTGCATCTTTTTTATCCAAGCCAACTGAAAATTACAGAAAATAAAGAAGCAAAAAGTGATCATCAAATTTAGATGCATTATCGCAAGATTGTGTTAATGTATCTCAGCTCATATAGCAGAACATCCTCTTCATGCAAGGACTGAACAGAAAAATATGTATTACTCATGCCAGGAGGAATGCCTGAAATTAAATGCGCCAAATTTTTGTGGGCGTCATCATGAGGTCGTCGTCCATATAACGATTTGCACAAACCAAGGCTTACTTAAATAAACGTTTTTCCAAAAGTCCAATTCCGGAACGTTCCGGGTATTAGAATGGCGGGTCATAGAGGTCAAACGGGGTAAAAATGGCGTCCCGCTGTATGGCAAAGAGAATAAATTCTTCTATCAAATTATGATGGTGTTAATGATTGGAAAAAAAGCCGAACGTGTCATAAATCAACATTTTATCCCAGGCGGGTCATTCTTCAACCAATTTATTTAAGGCCAAGGAAATAATTAGGACAATCCCTAGATTACGCTTAAATGACGTCAGGTACCAGTTTCCAGTAGATTTGGGGAATGATGTCGACAATTACCCAAAAATTTGAAAGTAGAATATCGTCTATTGTTGTATTTATAAATATAACAAGAAGTGAGTTTATGCTTAACAAAGTCCAATATTGTAAACACATTCGTTATCTCACTTTCTTGATTTTGATCCTCGAGTAAAAAAAGTCTGATCAATTTTAGTTCTAAAATCGTGAAATGAGCAGATTTATCAACAAAATACTGAGAAAACGCATATATTTTATTTGGTTTCATTGCATATGTTGCACTAGTATGGTATTTGTTTGTTACAGGGTCAATCTGTTGCCTTTTTCCAATGAATTGGTACATAAATTCCAATATGTTTTCCACAATGATTATATAAATATTTCAAGTATTGGTACTGTCATAATCCTATCCGTTAAGCAGTGTTCAAATTGTGTCTCATACAATATTGGTCAATGGTGAGTGAACGTTTTTTATGTCTTTTATTCAAATAAAAAAGAAAAAAAAAATACAACCCATGGTCTCATATAAGAACTATCGATGATTATGTTTTCCGCTTTTCTGTTTTATAGAACAGTAAGATATTTTGTGCTAAAGTAATTTCTCATCAGGGTTTTCAGTCACATACATCATTTTTGCTTTTTACTAAAGCAAATATTCCTGAAATATATTAATTTTGCATTATATTGTACCTTTTTCTAAATACCATGTTATCTCTTCACCTTAAGTTCAAGCGGCTAGGGATGAGCTGATTTTAAAGTAAGACATAACTATCAATCTGCAGATAAAATTAACTGGTTTAAATTGTATAAGACTTTTCCCTCGAAGTACCTCCAAGATAAATAATTAGGATTTAACTGCCCAAATTACTTGTAAGGTGAGACTAACACATAGTTAAGGCAAAACATAGAAATCAGATGTTAACATTTGTGACTGATGGACAAACTTTAAGACACCTACATATACAGATTTCATACCCTCTGCACATTATAATTCTTTAAGACGAACTTTAGATACCTTAAAATTTTAGCATTTATTTTTTGTAGAGACTGTTTCGAACGTGCATTTACTCCATATCGTTTCATTCACCATTTACGACTGGAGATTGTCTTTCCTGCAGTGTGGAGTCCGTAAAAAGATTCCCCGTGCGAGAGATTTATGCTCTCTATTTATTTCAGTGTATTTGGTGTACTTGTTCGTGAGAGCATTTCTCATATGGATATACTATCATACTTTCAAATTTCGGCATTCATTTTTTGTTATTTCGAAATTATTTAATTCTGACCACCTGTTTAAAGTGCCCACATCTCACTATTTTTAATGCTAAGTTGTGTTTGTCTATCTGTTGTAATCGTCCGCTAACACAAGACACTAGTGCTTTTGTCGGACAACGGATGACAGTGATTGTAAGAGCGCTTTGTCAGTTTAATTTATGTTTGTTAAAAATCCCGCATCCATGACCAGAAAAAATGCGGAAATAGCGTTGTTCGACAATTAGCAAAGAATTCCGCTCAAACCGGTGTTAGGGACCGTCTTGAACTTACTATGAGGTATGAGCAAAGCTCATCGTTGAAGGCCTCATGTTAACTTCAAGATGAAGAACAACAATTAGAGCGTTGTTCCTTTGCGTTTTTTCACCATGTATTTGTAGAGACTTTGTCCCGATATCCTTTCATTCACCATTTGTACATTTGTTTCAGTTCGGCAATAACAAAGTTACTTTTTTAAGCATGCCAGGTGCATCCAGTTTTCCAGTTTTTTTCTCTTTCGTCGCTGTTTGTTAATATGACGCTTACAATTAATAACGTCAATAATTTCTAATAATAAAAATGGTTTTGCTGTTGAGTATATTTAATTTTGAATGTATAGGACAAGTAAAAAATGTATAAACTCAAGCAGGTATAAAATGAAATTTCATTTGGCACATATGTCCATTTAACATTATATATTAATATGACTACACATGACCGCATATTTGAACTATGACGGAAATTTCACAATTCTATTTCCTAGTATCTGAAATAAATTACAGAAAGTCACAATTGATGTCAAATGAAAATATGTTATTTGTTCAAATACAAAAATGTCTGGATTAGGGCTTTGTTAGTTAACATGGAATATATGAAAACAACAAAATATCTATTTGTGCAATTTAGACACCTTTCACTAATACAAATAGATTTGAGTTCATATTTATAACATCCCAGACGAGGTCGGGTTGACATGCTGTGATTTTAGATTTCTGCTGATAATTAAGGTCTTTCACAACAGTGAAAGACTTTATTGAAATTCTTCTTCTGATGATTCTTATTATTGCCACCGACAATGAAAAAAAAACTACGCAACATATCATTTGGATACTTAGTAGGGTAAGGAAGACGTCGAATCTGAGGGAATGGCAAAATTCTATTTTTAGTAAAGGAGTTATCTTCCCGAATACTGTTTATATTGTAATCAGATAGTCTCGATAACCGTAACCGATATCAAAATTCTTAGGTGGGTAAATGGCAAAATTCTATTTTTAGTTAAGGAGTTATCTTCCCAAATACTGTTTATATTGTAATCAGATAGTCTCGATAACCGTAACCGATATCAAAATTCTTAGGTATAGGTAAAATGTTGCATTCATGTTTAGGATGATTAGACACCAACAAATTTTTGTTGGGTCGCAACACTGGTTTCGCGGTTTTGACTCCTAAATAAGCCGATTTGGTTTCCAAATAGCTTGATGGCCCTGATTACAAATCTGGGCCATTTTCAAATGACCCTCATTCAAACTTTTTTATCGTAATATCTCGGAAACGATAAGAAAATATGAAAACATCATAAATGAATGAAATATTTTATCAGTAAAAATGTTCAACATGTCAAGAACTACATTTATTTCATTGGACCGAAGCTCTCCAATGTCTCCCCGTAGAGTATTGTCCTAGACACAAGTTGTTTTTTTACGCATAACTTTTAAACCGTTACAGATAGTATGGTCAAGGAGCATATCAAATTAATAAGTAAGAAGAGACCTTCAATTTGGTGCAGGTCAAAGGTCATGGAGGTCAGTGGTCACTGTCATAGCAAATGTTAGGTCTTTTTAAGTTAAAATCTTCAAAACGGTGACAGCTAGGTGATCAAATGAAGTGGAGAAAATATATGTCTCATTAAAGTCTATATTTGTGGATACACAATCATTGGACCAATGTCTTTGAACCTATTTCACAAAAAACATTTTTCGAGGTCCAATTTGACAGGTTTTATTTGGCGCTTACATCACAAAAAATATTAAAAATACAAAGAGACATTAGATTAGAAAAATGTACAGATTGATATGGTCTTCACAGTCAAGGTCGAGGTCCCTAGCAACAACGATATTTGTCATAAAAGTCCTTAGTAACAATACCTTAAAAGTTTTGTTTTGTTGTAAAGAGGACATAAATGGTATTGCCCACCGGTAGTGACTACAATGACTAAACGAAAGAGTAACAAACTTTCAAATGTTCATAGATAATAGTTTTGCACGTAGCCCTATATAATATGAATGATAATGTTCATCGTGTACTATGTTACAACTCTAGATTTCCTACGAGGAGGAATGACTAGGTTACCGAAAGCCAATTTTTATAAAGCCTAGGTTGCCTAGTGGTCTAGGACAATGGACATACTGCAGGCGGTGTTGTCATAGATGACAACAAAGCAGGGGTTCCAATCCAGCTGTAGATCTTGCTAGATTTTCCGATGTTTACAGGTATAAAAAGATGATTTTCATCACTGTTGGCATTCGGAATCATATATTCTACCTTTGCAGCTCACCTTACCAACACATTATCTTTCAAATGTTCAAATGACTCCGATTTCCAAGATTCTCAAAATTTCAACTTAGTCGGATTTCAAGGTAAATTAATGTCTTGGTAGATTTCGAGTGCCCGAATGAGATAGAATGATTAAATTGATGTTTGGGGATGGAATCGGCTAATGTTTGCAATTATAAATCTAGTTATTTCTATTAAAGTAATGTATTTTCTTTCAGTTCATATATAAATATAGTTTAGATGTACGTGTGTAGCCATGAACAAGGACATGTCCGCATCCCTGTTCTCACATAATATTTAACAAAATACCGAGGTTACAGAATTTTGGTTTTTGCAGATAAATCTTTTACGATAGAATATGGAGTAAACGAACATGAGACCATAACATATATGTTAACTCCAAGTGCAATAAGTGCAATAATTTTAATGAGCTGTATGGCCATTTCGGAAATTAATTCCTAATAAATATACATATCTCCATTTTGTGTACTTTAGATGAAGAAGATTGCAATTGTTTTAATAAGTGTCCTGGTCATGGCAGCATTGTTAAATGATTGTGATGCATGGGGTAGAAGGAGACGCTGGTGGAGAAAGGTCAGAACTGCAATTACGGTATACCGTGTATACAAAACAGTAGGAAAACGGGACGGTTTAGACATTCCATCAGTCAATGTTAACAAGCGTACCCTTCAAACTCGAAGTAATACATTGGACGATTTACCTCTACAATTGGATGATGGGTTGATGCAAATAGGTAATAGTAATACTACTACTACTACTACTAATAATAATAAAAGTAATAATAGTAATAAAAAATATGATTATAGATGAAAACTATTTTAAATGCAGAATATACTGGTTTTTTTTTTCACGTGATAAAAATTTCGGAACAAATACTTTTGATATAAAGAATGAATTATAATTGACTTCAAGGTGAAGAACAAAAATAAAAGCGTTGTTCAATTGCTTGGTTTATCATGTATTTGTGTCTGATTTTCATTTATTCCATATCCCTTCCTTGTTATGTATAAATTCAAATCATGTATTGAAAATAAGGACAAATTTGCAAAAAAGGAGCAATTTATTTATGCTAAATACCTTTATTTATTTCAATCATTTTGTCTGTTCTTCAGAATTTTGTTGCTGTATGAGAACCCAAAATCAGATGCTGGGAATTGGTAATGCTTAACGTTACCTGGTCTGATATGAAAAAAAATACCTTGCGTTTTAGAGAAATTTACTGTTTTTATCAAAATTCTAAACCCTTGGATGTCCTTGGTACTGATTTTGGCCTCTTATTTCGATATTTTTTGGTAATGAGTACTTTTTTTAATTACTTTTGGATTATTGCTTTCCATATTGTTTGATTTTAATGCTGCTGATGAGAGGTTACTCCTTGAAACACGTGTACAGCATAACGAAATTTACCGTTAATTATGCAACCTGTTTATTATATATTACCCTTCCTTGTTCTAAACCAATTTCACAAAGGACTATAATACATCTAAAGAAGTGACCCAGTACAACAATATCTTTTTCCTAAAGAAGCTATAACATATTCTAAATTTATTTGTAAAATTTGTTAATTTTTTTCTATTTCAGAATAACCAGGAATCTCAGAAACATTTAGCTGAATAAAACTTCATCAACGATCATTAATCGTTTGATTTCAATTGCTGTAATTAATTGATTTATTAAATAATAAATAAATTATAATAAATTCGGTATTTTATTATTTACAAACATAAGCTTTATATTCAAAAAGACATAGTCTCAAAAATATGTTCAGATCAAATCAAAACAGTTTATCAACAATTTTAGAAATATCATTGTTAATAATCCATACATATGAAACGTAGAACGGAACACATTTCTGCCACATCTAAATGATTGTTTCATCGATAGCAGACAATATTTGAAATGTATTTACAAATTGATGAAGAATGAAAATCAGCTATATAACTAGATTTACAAATGCGACCAGTAGCCGATGTCAGCCCAGAATGAGAAAATGGCGGCCAGTTTAGACTTCAAACGCACAGCATAGAACTTCACATGGTGGTCCAACTTTGCTTTGTACAAAGCTTAAAATCGATTTATTCAGTCATTTCAAAATAATCGCTCGGCCAAGAATTATTTAAAGAATAAGTATAATAATCAGAAGAAACTTAGAAAAAAACTTTTCTCCTCATTTCTTCTATCGAATGGAGTTTAGTCTTATCAAGACTTTGTTCAAGTGTAATAAACCATTACAAACATAAGAGGATGGTCCTGACTTAAAACACAGAAGCTACAACACTCGGTAGCTTTCAAGAATAATGATAGGAAAAAATCACAAAAAAGAAAACCACGCAACTTACACTACAGGATAGGAAAATATAGGGTTGAAAGATCAAAATCAAAAGAAAATATAACCTTCATTAGTCGTGCAGAAAATTAAAAAGTACAGATATTAAAACCAAAACCCTATAAGATACACAAGCCATCAAGAACATAACGTGAACTTTAGCAGCAAAAGAGCCTATGACCAATACAAGAAAAGAAAGGAATTCAAGGACATGGACCTTAACACTTCGGGGAATCAATATATGCCTTATTCTCTACTCCTCTTAAAACTTAAAACCCTAAACGAGTATCAGAGACAAAAAAATAAGAGTACTGGAAAGATACAAAACTTTGAGTAATGGAAAATTCTTGAACATGAAAGAAACATTTTAGTTTTGAGCAGAATTGAAAACAAATGCGTTAATTGAGATAATTCAGAGGAAGATGTACGAACACTGACATAACACTAAAGAAGCGTTCATAGGTTAGGAAATGAATAGCTAAGCGGTAAATATGAAAAAAAAACTACGGCAGACAAATGTCAATATAGATGTATCTCAAATACAGAGAATATAACAAGGACAGATGTAATAAAGGTATAGACATTAACAGAAGTACCAAGGTTATAAAATGCTTGCGTGGAGGACCATTCACCATGTCATAAGTGGACATTTTCAGGTAGATTCACGTCTTCCCGGATTTTACTACCGACTTTGACATTTTCCCGGATTGAATCACTCACAGTGTGACGGGTACTGTTAACAGAGCAGGACATGCTTACCCTTCCGGAGCACCTGATGTCACTCTCAGTTTCNCTGGAGTTCACACTGTGAGTGCCTTTGTTCTGAATGTTGTAATTTCTGGTTCTGTGCTTTGTATCTGTCTAACGTCATTGTTTTTGTGTCTAATGTTATTGTTTTCTGTGTTCTCGTTTTTGCCCTGTCTTTGGACTTCGATTTTTGTGAATTTCACCCATTTGTTCCTTCGGTATTCTATTGCCGTTGTTTCAGCAACATAGAGAAATATTAAAAATGAAACAGACTGCTAACTTATAACTCAAATTATAAAAAAGCAACACATATGGTAGGCCAAGGGCTAAAATACCTCATGTGCACCCTAATTATGAACCCCCCACACTCTTTGAGATCGCTTGCATCCCCTCGACAAAATAAAATAAGTTTTACCAGTAGACTAGGTTCCTTGAGCTAGCCAGCAGTTTAGCAGCGATTACCCCTTGACTCATCTTTCAAAACTGCGATATATATATATATATTGTCATTTCTCTCCTCTCCTTTCAAGATTGTGGTCATGGAGTTAGTAGTCTACATGTTTTGGGTTTTAGTCGTATGTATATTATACTATAGGGAAACGGAACAGATAAAGGGGAGGTTTAGGTACATATTAACCGGTTTAACCTTACCGCTGGTTTTGCTTTGCTAGTGCCGGTACCAAGTCCGGCTGTCCTTAGTTCCTATCGTTGTTTATGACTATCTTTTGTCTTATTTCTGTTTGTTTCCAGTGAAGTTCCCTGGACGATTGTGGCATGTGATTGTTATTTTCAGCCATGGTAGATGTTTCCTGTTATCTACTGTTTTACATTTACAAACTCAAAATCTGCAGAGAATAGTGGAACAGGTCCCTCGCTTTGAACCCAATCGACTAAATTTTGAAATATTTTGTCTTTAGCAAAAGCTTAACTTTAATAGCTTCAAGATATTGACTGATACCTTCCATTTATTCAAAACTGGAAATAAATGATAGCCTATGGTATAAGCTTTACACACAGAGTTCACATAAGTAACAATTCTATACCAAATAGCCTTAAAATGCCAAATAAATCTTACCCCCTACTCCTATAAAATATTGACGAACATTTTAAGATTGTTAATTGAAATTGTGTTAGTTAAATTGTCTGTTTCATATTCTGACAATTTTTATCAGTTTTTCAATATTCTTTAATAAAGAGCATGCTAACATGATGTTGACATGATTTAATGTACCAAGCTATCTCTTTTATATAGACCACCAAGACAGATCTTTCAATATTTTTGTTTTCTCCTCAGTTTTGTCCTTCTATTGCTCCGTCGTTTATATGAGGAGTTCAAAAGCATTGAAATTCGGTATAACATGAGAATACATTCTTTACAACAAGTACAAATTATAGCTATTTTAAGTAACATATAATCTTCATACATCTATAAAACTTACCCCTACTCCAACAAATGTTCTCTAAAATTGTCAATTCGTTTGTCTGTGTTCGCATAAAAATTACCAGATCACGTAAAATCTGTGGTGCATATACAATGTTCCATGATTCATATCATTATTTTGTATTTGAACATCCATATGTCGATTAAAACTCAATATCTTGAACAGATGTAATGCAAAATAAGAATTTACAGCATTTCAGTTTTTCAAAATTTACAGATAAAGCGTTATACATGTCAAATTTGGGGGATATATCTGCAGATATGCCGAGTTATTGTTCAAACCGATATATACGTAATCTAAAACACTGTTTAGAAAAAAAAAATAAGTATTCAATATAACTCTAAATATCAAAACTTTTACACCTACCACGAGAAAACTATGTTTTAAAATCCCTTAGTATTTGGTGGGAGGATGATAGTGTTGACATTTGTGAACCTACAATAAGTCTAAAACTAATTTTTTTTCACATAATTTATTGATACAATTATCATAAATCATTATTAGATTGACAATTATTAGATATATATATAATTGAATTTTTACGATCCAAAAGTCAGAAAGTTGAAGTTGTAAAAATATTTAAAATTCCGAAAATTTCCATTTTTGAAAAAAATTATACCGAAAATGAAAAATGCTTGGTTTTTAATATACTTATTGTCGAATACTGTATCGCGACTCATAAATAAGGCATACAAACTAGATCTAATGACGAGAGTTGTTTATCTGAAATGAATTGACAGCTAAAAATTCGTTATTTTTTATATCCTCAGATCATAAAAATGGGGTAAACATTGCCAAACTTGTGTTAATTGTAAAGGATACAAAATTAGCTTTAGTTTGGTACATTTATCCTATCTACAGAAAATTATGAAGCTTAAAAGATGAAACCTAGGTTAAAATGAAATTATACGAATTTTGCGTGATGTACTATAAAAGTGGTTCTATATTGTTTATGTGTGCAGGATATATTCGTGTTTAAATATTTTATTTTCTATTTTTATTTTATAGCGGGAATATAAAACGACTGAAACAAATCGGCCCGGATCATAAAAGGGGATAAAAAGCATTATGCATTTCAGAGTTCTTAAATACTAGACATATTAAACATCTCCTCTTCTCTTCAAAAATTCAATCCAAGTGGTTTAGATTTATTTCAAATGCGTTTTGATGCATTTAACCATAACATACATTCACATATTTTAAATCTTGATTTTTTTTTAATTTTGCATTGTGCATATATTCAGTTTTTGTGTCAAACCAACTAGACCCACCAGAAATGAATATTATCATTATTTCTTTTTATTTTCACCCCAAAGTAACTGTTCTTCCTAAAATTTATCTTTTCATTCAACCAGAGTCTTCCTGGTAATAAAGATTTAGTTATAAAACCCTGCAAAACAAATAGTCAACGGAAATTATGTCCTTATCTAGCTGACAGTAATTGCGAGCATTTGTCAGGACAGTACTTGTGTGTATTGTCTTCATGTTTTATGTACTTCACTGTAAAGGTACTGGTCTTGATAAGTTGGACTTTTTTCTAGTTTGAGTTTTACCTGTTAGTCTTCTTGTGTATTTATTTTTTAGCCATTCACTACACATTGGGGGAGGGTTTAGATCCAAGAAAACAAGTTTAACCCCACCGCAATTTTTGCGCCTGTCCCAAGTCAGGAATATGTTGGTCATTGGCTTGTCCTTGTCTTCTTTAAAGTTTTAGTTTCTTGATATTCGGGTTATTAGATGTTGTTTGTTTCCATTGATTTATTCACTTCTTTACCCTTTTTGGGGCATTTAGGGCTTGCTATTTGGTGTGAGGTGCTTCACTGTGTTGAAGACCGTACGGTGATCCCTAGATGTTTTGTTTTTGGTTGTTTTAACCTTGAGATGAGATGTTGTCTCCTTGACATTTACCCCATTTCCTTTCTTTTTCATATACATTTCTTGTGCAATGTACATTTGAAAGCGTAAACAAATCAATTGAAGTTGTAGATCAAATACAATCAATAAAGAGACAAGTTTTGTCTATTAACAGTTGTGATGTTTCTCCCTTTAAACTGCCCATTCACCACATAGCTTGAAACAAATAACTAAATACCGAAGTTACTGTGAATTTAATTTCTGCATATGCGCATTTCGACAACTTACGTCTCTTCAGTGCAGATGAAATCTAAACGTTTGGAAGACCATTAACTTGTAGGTGTTAAAAACTGATAGAGAAAAAATAACCAATATGGTCTAAATGTAAAGCCAAAATCAACTAAGGACAGAGCTTTGCATGAGAGAGTTAAACAAAATGTCGATAACTTATCAAATCGTTTTTAAACTTATCTGGTCATCACTTTGGTTAATAAAAAAAAAAAAAAAAAAAAAAAAAA